>PPKU02000034.1:0-122314 GCA_003706265.2 Nakazawaea holstii | reverse complement strand
CAAAAGAAATTATTATCTGCTGATGAAGGTTGTGAGTATGATCAAGTTATTGAAATTGATTTGAACACTTTAGAACCTCACATTGACGGTCCATCTACTCCAGATTTAGCCACTCCAGTTTCAAAGATGAAAGAAGTTGCCGTTGCCAATGACTGGCCCAATGACTGGCCTTTGGAAGTTAAAGTTGGTTTAATTGGTTTATGTACCAACTCTTCATATGAAGAAATGTCAAGAGCTGCTTCAATCATTGAAGATGCTGCTGCTCATGGTGTCAAATCAAAAGCTTTATTCACTGTTACTCCAGGTTCTGAACAAGTTAGAGCCACTATTGCCAGAGATGGTCAATTGGATACTTTTGTTGAATTCAGTGGTAAAGTCTTGGCCAATGCCTGTGGTCCATGTATTGGTCAATGGGATAGACAAGATATTAAAAAGGGTGACGAGAACACCATTGTTTCATCATTCAACAGAAATTTCACTTCAAGAAATGATGGTAACCCTCAAACTCATGCTTTTGTTGCATCTCCAGAAATGGTTGTTGCCTATGCCATTGCCGGTGATTTAAGATTCAACCCATTGACTGATAAATTAAAGGATGCCCATGGAAATGAATTCTTGTTGAAACCACCACATGGTGATGGTTTACCACAAAGAGGTTATGACAAGGGTAAATTTAAGAGGGCTAAAATTGCACTGACCACTACCATTTGACCTGTGGGAGCTAGTTTTGGTAGTAGGTGCGGATGTAGATGAAACACTAATGCTCATCAAATGAAATTGAATGAATTGAAGAGGACTGAACTTGATCAATGTTGTACACGTTCATCCCAGATACATTCACCTACTTGGAAGCTCACTAGTTCAAATACAAGTTTTATGACTTCTAGCTTGAATGAACTTCTGTTTTTGATAATCTTTGTCAATGCTAGTAAAAACTTATGTCACTTCCAAGTAAAGTTAATAATTAAATTTCCTTGATGTTTAAGTTTAATTACTATTCTATCCTCCTGAGCAAATTAAGCAAATTGTCCATCTGAGTTTTTCAAAACCAATACATATGGTACATATAGTATCATCAATTTTATCTGCCTTTAATCATAAAAACCGGTTCGTGTTGCATCTGATGCTTCAGTACAGTTTATCAATAATATTTTTTTAATTTTTTGATTTTTTTTTCTTGTACAAAATTTACTAAACATTTCTCTACGAAATCAAGTCGAACAATCGAGAAGTTAAAAAAAAATAAAATAGAACAAAAGATAGCTATACTGGATGAAATTAAACAGTGAAAAGCGAAAGTGAAACAGAAAGTCAAATCTATATTGTAAAATGCCATTATACCAACAGCCAATATGAAAAAAAATCAGACTTCATCTGAGATGTTGATGGCGTCTATCCAATCATTCTCATCAGATATCCTAATAAATTAAATAATGAATTTTATGAGTAAAAAAATAGCTGTCACAGCCAGTAAGTAACAGATTGTAAAACCGATGGAAAGCTGCAATGAAAATTAGTGTAAAAAAATTTCTACTCAAAGCATGACGACCAACAGCAAAATCGATGAAATAGCAGTCAAAGACCATCTAGTTAATGTTTTGGCAGCTCCTTGGTAAATTTCTGCTGGAACTGTTGTTGAAGAACTTTGCACAACAGGCAGCAGAGTTTTTGTTGAAGAACTTGACACAGCAAGCGGTGTTGCTGTTGCATCTTCGCTGCAATTGCAATCGGTAATTGTAGTAATAGCTGAAACCTTAGGATTTTCAACAACAACAGCAACAGTACATCCATTTGTTGTTGTGTAAGTTGAAGTCTGTTGTCCTGTGCAAGGCTTAATCACTGTGATTGTAACAGTTGAAGAACTTTGAGGAGTTAATACCTCATATATTAATCCTGGACCAGTTGGATTTGAAACAAGAGTGGTGACAGTACTTGAACCTGTCCACGGAGTCGTGATTGTTGGACAAGGAGTTTTGTACTCAACATATTCAACACCATTGCTGGTAAATTTGGTGATTGCTGTGGTAGTTCCAGTCCATGGTACACCAGTGGTGATTATTGAGGCAGGCGTTAAAACCTCATATATTGACCCTGGACCAGTTGGATTGGAAACAAGCGTGGTGATTGTGCTTGAACCTGTCCACCCTGTAGTTATTGTCGGAGTACTGTATGATGAAGTCTTTGAATCAATAATGACAATTGGACCACTTGGACCTGATGATGTGGATGTGGAATCAAAAGGAGCTGGAACAATTGATGTAGGTGTATGATATGGAGAACTGGAAGAGGTCTTTGAATCAATAATGATAATTGGACCACTTGGACCAGAGGATGTGGATGTGGAATCAAAAGGAGCTGGAACAATTGATGTAGGTGTATGATATGGAGAACTGGAAGAGGTCTTTGAATCAATAATGATAACTGGACCGCTTGGACCAGAGGATGTGGATGTGGAATCAAAAGGAGCTGGAACAATTGATGTAGGTGTATGATATGGAGAGCTGGAAGGAGCAGTAGAAGACGGAGTTTCAACTTCCTCAGTGACATCACCATCTGTTCCAGTGATGAATGTTGTCGTGGTGCCAGATCCAGTCCATAATTTGGTTGTTGTAGAGGTGTGATACGGAGTTACAACTTCCTCAGTGACATCACCATCTGTTCCGGTGATGAATGTTGTCGTGGTGCCAGATCCAGTCCATAATTTGGTTGTTGTAGAGGTGTGATACGGAGTTACAACTTCCTCAGTGACATCACCATCTGTTCCAGTGATGAATGTTGTCGTGGTGCCAGATCCAGTCCATAATTTGGTTGTTGTAGAGGTATGATATGGAGTTTCAACCTCAATAGTCACTTGTCCATCAGATCCAGTTGTAGTTGTGGTAGTTGTGCCAGATCCAGTCCATGGCTTGGAGGCTGTGGTAGTATGGTATGGAGTTTCAATATCAACCGTGACTTCACCGTCTGATCCAGTCGTGGTTACTGTAACAGTACCAGATCCAGTCCACGGGAAAGTAGTTGTAGTGGTGTGTATTGAAACTGTGGTGGGTGAACACGAGCTATCCTCTGACTGATTTGGAAATTGAAAGATGTAGTCACTCCAATCATCCTGGATCACAGTACCATCTGGGGTGGTCAAACTGAATGAAATTCCACCATTCCCAACAGCATTTACCCAAACAATTCTCATTGGATAGTACAATTCTTTTTGTAAAAAAACTGACGCTGAAGTTTCTTCCTGGTTATACCCTAGTTTCAGGAGATACCCACTCGTGACATTACTGCCATAAGACGTCTCACAACATTCAAAGGCGGATGAATCTCCCAAAAAAAAGTAGGCTTCATCGTCACTCTTAGATATTGCAAGATTATAATGACCAGTTTCCGGAGCTTTAAAATATCCCGTTAACTCCACCAAAAAATTTTGGGATGATGGAATAGTAACATTGTAAATCACATTACTATTTAGATCTGTTAATGGGTCTTGTGGATCTGTAATCCCTGTTCCACTGGCGGTGATCGTACCCGATTTATAACCGTATGTCATGTATGTATCGTCTTTCAATGTTGTTAAATCACCTGCTGTATACGAATAAAATTTTGCATTGAAACCATCTGATGAAGGGCTGGAGCTGATAGAACAACCGTAACTCTCGTTTGAATCACTGCTGGTAGAAGCCATAGTGACCTTAATCATGAAAGTGAAAATTACACTAGCCAAACTCAAAAATTTATTTCTCATTTTTGTTTTCTAATCTGGGAGTTTCAAAAAACCTTAACAATGCTTCAACAGATGGGAAACTGGAGGTTTATATCCTAATTGAAGACATAAATTTCTCAGTGAACAGTATATACCATAGCATTGAAATTGTCTTACTTCGATACCTGCGACAGAATCATTTTGATTCAAAAGTTGAGATCAGTAATTTGATTTTCTGGTTTAATTTAGCGCTATCGGGCATCTTTGGCAATCCTTTCGTGGCCGAAAACGTATTTAGTATCAGTGGTACCGTTACCTGTTTGATGATTTCTATTGTTGTTTCATTCTTTCTGTGACAAAATTAAGCAAAAATTGATCAGGAGACTTGACTTATTTGAAAAAGTTAGTCAGAGTGATTCTTAGATACTCTTTGGGTGATTAAACTTCTGTTTTGGCAAAATAAAAGAGAAGATATTGAAGTCGACATTTCAATATTTAATTCACAGAAATGGGTGGTAAGACAACAACAGCAAATTCAGCATCAATATTCTAAAATAGATAGTAAAAAAAGGTTACCGAAGTTGGGTTAAGTATACGAATAACTCATTTTGGTGTATTTCGTGGTATAAATAAAGGCATGCTCAATTTGTGTCAACTGTGTCATGTCCCCCTTTGTTATTTTTCAGATTTGAGGAGATGCGAGTAAAATCTTGTTGAATGTGTCTCAACTATTAAAATTTCCACTTTTGGTATTCTTCTTTAGGGTTTAGTATAAGTGAAAGCATGCTAAATTTGTGACAGCAATATATTCCTTTTAGAGTTGTTCTACTAGCTGACACTGTGAGCTCTGACAATACCCTATCTTGATATTATTTCTATTCTGTTCAAATGAGACATTTTTATTATTATTATTTTTTTTTTTTTGAAATTATTTTATCTTAATTTCTGTTGTCTCACTTATATACTTATTGGTTCTTGCATATTTAGTACATCCTACTAAGATCTCTCTTGAGTAATATCTCCGCAGCCTTGGGCAAATTTTAATGATAAGACAGGCTACTTATGATTAACAATTATATAACTCCGTCATTCAATTCGGGTCCGAGAAGAGTTTTTCGTTAATGTAAACAATAATTTCTTGTCTTCATTGAATAAACAGACTGTGACAAGCAGTAGATTACTCTTGGTTTTCTCAACTGATATTTGCAAACTGACATTCTTTAAAAACTGTAGATAAGATTTTTCAAATATATCAGGAGACATATGCCTCAGTATATTTCTACTGCCTGAATAATTTTGAATTTGAGTACTATAATTCCAGATTGCTCTAATACCCTTTGATTTTGGAGCAAGTTTCGATAACACAGAGGAGCCATTTCAATTCGAAAGCTAATTTGGCCCGTGTTCTCATTTGGTCACAATTTCTGATATAGATGCTTCTGCCCTTTCCCTAAAAGTGAGACAGCATGTGAGCCAAATTGAAGAACTGTCTCACTCTTTTTATGTTTTAATTTCAGTAACCTAAGTTAGTTCGTCTTTGGAATTTGAAGTATTCCACACCTAAAACACGTTTTCGGAGGAATATTCTAACCTATTGTATTCCCAAAGGGCAATTTATTTGCCATTCTAGTAAGGTTCCTTCTTAGGTTATTGACTGATCGGTCCAACAAAAGCAAAAATTATTTTATTGTCTTCAACTTTAATCCACTAAGTGAACACTAAATCGGAACAACGTCACTTTGTTGTTAATATTCCTTAAAAGTACTTGCTACTTAGGCTGACTCAAATAGGAATAATTAAAGTAGTACCGGCTACCTACTATTGTCAAATATGTATTATCTCTGATTGGTTCAACTTTTCTTTCCCTCTATTCTTTATAAACCTTTTGCTGGTTTTGTAACACCCACTTGTTCTATATCGGGAAATAGTTTGAACAATGCTGGTGGCGGATAAAATGGGGTCTATGACAATTCCTCAAGTTTTCAATTCCAAAATTATTAAGTCAATACAAGCCTTCAATTTTCTATACATAAAGATACAACAAAGAAACGAAGCCGACTTATAGGAGAGATTATAGAGGAAGACATTTTGAAAAAGGCATGTCCCATGAGATATAACAATAATCCTTTAACTAAATGCTGATGGATTGTTAACCGATATTGTTCATCATGATGTTTGAAACTCAAAGATAGAATAGATAAAATTATAATTAAACTGATATGTGAGGTATACATCACTCAGCCTTGGACAACATTTCAAGACTCACAACGGTGACCTTACCCTTGTTTGGCTCTGCAATCTACCCGGTACAGTATTTGTATCAATCAGCCATGTGTTATATACGTCCGATACCATTTGAACCATAATCTTCCTACTTTCACTTATCAAAAAAACGGGTCTAGATCGACAATAACCAGTTTCAAAATCAAAAAAAAATGGAGTTTTTTTTTTTCATCCAAGTTTGCTTTATTATACTAGAATTAATATTGACTAGTGAAAGCGAATCAAACTATGCCAAACACACGGTTTGTCAAAGATTTCAAGAATGTCTACAAAGACATATCGATTATGGATAAATTGTTGCCCTTACTTATTATTTTGGCTATGATCTTTGGTATATTACTATCCGTTTATGTGCCAAAGGCAAGAAATTCGTTTAATGGGGCTGAAGTGGTTGGTGTCTCCATTCCTTTAGCAATTGGATTGATGATCATGATGGTACCACCATTTTGTAAGATAAATTGGGAGGATATTTGGATGAATCCTCCTGTTAAGAAGTATGCCAGGCCATTATTGATTTCGTTGGTCCTTAATTGGATAATTTGTCCATTTTTGATGTTTGGATTAGCGTGGCTGACACTATTCGACGAGGAAGAATACCGTATTGGGATCATAATGATCGGATTGGCTAGATGTGTTGCCATGGTATTAGTTTGGAACGAGATTGCCCATGGTGATAATCAGTTGTGTGCGTTGATTGTATTGATAAATTCATTGTTACAAGTGATATTATATGCCCCTTTCCAGATTTTCTTCTGCTACGTGATCACAGGTGCTGATTATCATTTGCAATCAAGCATCACTTATTCGTCAGTGGCGAAAAGTGTTGGATTTTTCTTAGGAATTCCATTAGTTGCGGGAATTCTTATCAGAGTGGCACTAGTAAAGTCATTTGGATTAGACTTTTATCACGATAAGATAATAAAATTTATATCTCCGTGGTCATTGGTTGCGCTTTTGTACACTATCATTGTCATTTTTATACAAAAGGGTGACGATTTTATCAAACATATAGGACCTGCTTTCAGATGCTTCGTTCCGTTGATCGCTTATTTCATCATCACCTGGTTTACCACCTTTTTTTTGCTACGTCATCTCTCCCAAGTATCATATACAAAAAAGCAAAAAAAGCGAAACCATGATGAAGAGGGGGAAGACGCTCCGTTGTTGTGTGGGTGCGAGGAAAAAGTTTTGGCTAATCCAGACAAGTGGAATAGAGGTTGTTCTGCTAACTACTCACAAACTATTACTCAGACTTTTACTGCAGCCTCAAATAACTTTGAATTGAGTTTGGTCGTGGCTATCTCCATTTATGGTTCAGATAGTAAGCAGGCCATAGCTGCGACTTTTGGACCATTGCTAGAAGTTCCAGTCTTGTTGATACTCGCTTATCTTGCCCGATACTTTAGATTCAAGTTTATATGGATTGATATAGAGTAGTCTATACGAAACAATGTTCAGTTTGACCATACCTCGACCTTGAACGTCAACGGAAAATGGAAAACGGGAATTTGAAAGTCATATTCCGGTGCCACATTCAACTCCGCTAATACTAAACCTTGAATTTCAAAATGATAACAATCGATAACAAGCCTTTTGATCAAAATGAATAGTAGAAAAGGCGTTCGAGTTAATCAAACAAAGTGATCAAAAGGAAAAAAATATGGGATTCAGGAATATCATTACACATAAATGACAGAAAAGAGGCTTCGAAGAGTATATTACTTGATAGAGAATCCCAGGCATTATATTATAAATACCGTTATCGAATTATTTGAATTAAAAATAATAAAACACATTATACGAAAAGGTTTCATCTACAAATTATTAGCCAATGGATTTACCGTAGTACAACTCAAGCCCTGCTTGGTGAAATTCATATTAAGCCCTGCTTGGTGAAATTCATATTAAGTTCAAAAATTCAAGACAGCCTTTAGGTCTGAAAATCCAGCTCTGTAATGTTAGAACTCTCGCACATATTCCTGAACATACCATCTTTCTTATTGTACAAGTTCAATGGAGTGTCAAATTGCTTAACCTCCCCAGCATCTAAAACCAAGATTTTATCGTAATCCAAGATTGTCCTCAACCTGTGAGCAATGCATAAAACAGTGCACTCTTTGAACTCGTTTTTAATAGTATGTTGAATCCTGGAGTCGGTTTCATAGTCGACTGATGATGTGGCTTCATCCAAAATCAATATATTTGAGTCACGCGATAATGCTCTAGCTAGAGCAATAAGTTGTTTTTCACCCAATGAAAAATTGACACCTTCCTCCTCCACTAGCAGGTCTAAATCAAATTTTGACGTTTCTCCATCTGACACCAATCCACTTTTCTTTAATGCTTCTAAGAGTCTAATGTCTGGAAGTTGACCAAAGGGATCCAAGTTGTATCTTATAGTCCCCTTGAACATGACATTTTCTTGCGGAATGATGGTCAATTTAGACCTCAAGTCATGTAAACCCATTTTTCCTATATCCAAATTATCAATTGTAATCTTTCCGGAGTTTGGTTCGGCAATTCTGTATAATGCAGTCATAATTGAAGACTTTCCAGCTCCTGTTCTACCACAAATTCCAACTTTTTCTGTACCGTTGATTTTGAAACTTACATCCTTCAACACTAATGGAAGTTCCGGTCTATAAGATAAAGACACGTTATTAAATTCAACTGACGGGTTAGAAGGCCACGAAGGATTTGGATTATTTTCAGAAATTTTATGAGGTGACTCTTGTTCAAGCTTTTTCGAATATTGATAAAGTCTCTCGGCGGAGTTCATGGAATTTTCAACCATCATAATTGATTTGAAAGTCTCCGCAAGTGCATCTGCAAATGTTAAGACAGAATTCAATAAAAGACCAGTGGAAGCCGGGCCTATATGGAAAACACCTGTAGCGGCTAAAATTGACACTAAAAAGGAATAAACAGCGGAAGGAATTGACAAGTGTAAAGTGAGCCATCTTGAAGAGCTGAAGTTCAAATATTGTGACTCATTATTTCTGTTGATGTTGTAGTTATTTTTTTCAATGAAAAGTTTTTCAACACCGTATGCCTTGATCGTAGTCAACCCATCCAAAGTCTCGTTGATATTGTCAAAGACAAAAGATCTTCGAAGTGCATCAATTCTTTTTGTTTCTCTTGTTGTTGACTGACTGAAATCAGTAAGAATAAGGCAGATGAAAATGAGAGGTGGTATTGAAAGAGCAATCCAGGGTAAATATACCACTGTCAACACAAAAGCTCCCACAATCACAGTGGCATAGGTGCATAATTGTAGCAAATTTTGGTAAACTTCATTATCTAACACATCGGTATCTTTGGTAAATCTGTTTAAGATTCGTCCAGTTGGTGTCGTATCCATGAACGACATAGGAGCGTATAAGAGCCTTTTCACGGCTCCTATAACCAATGACATGGATGCGTTGTTGACAACCCAGCTCAAGGAAGATAATTGTCCATATGTGAAAACAACTCCGAGCAAATTGAACATTATATATATACCCATATATGCATTCGCGCTCAAAGACTCAAATTTGTATTCAGTCCAGAATGACAACCACACATTAATGAACTGAGTCATAAATGAGCCAAAACCCAAACTCAAAATAAGGACAAAGAGCAGCAAATACCCTAAATTTCCGGTCTCACTGGAACTGAAAAATGCTTTGTAAACATCCCAGCTCAA
This sequence comes from Nakazawaea holstii, assembly GCA_003706265.2. Classification (NCBI taxonomy): domain Eukaryota; kingdom Fungi; phylum Ascomycota; class Pichiomycetes; order Alaninales; family Pachysolenaceae; genus Nakazawaea; species Nakazawaea holstii. Next base: position 112,649 of record PPKU02000034.1, on the reverse strand, counting down.
ACGATTAACTGCTTTTTTCTCTATGGTCATTAACAGATTATTGTGAAGAACGTCGACAGTCTCTTCAGATTGATTTTCATCCTCTGCGTCCTCCTCAGTCTCTTCTCCACTGGATAAGTTACTGAGATCTTTGCTAAATGACAACAAATTTGAGAATTCCAAATTGCTCTCTTTAAGTTCTTCGTACAGTCCAAAAGATATAGAGCCGTTGTGGTTTAAGAACATGACTCTATCAGTAGATGTGATTAAAGACAATTGATGTGTAGCTAATATTCTAGTCTTATTTTTCATCAAGCCGAGGAAACAATTCTTCATGATGTGCTCACCAACTCTGGCATCAACAGCACTTAAGACATCATCCAAAAGAAGTATATCCTTATTTGCGTAGACTGCTCGTGCCAAATTGATTCTAGCTTTTTGACCTCCGGATAGGGTAACACCTCTTTCACCAACTTCTGTGAGGTCACCACCTTCGAGAAGTTTGATATCATCTAATAAGGCACAAGCGAACAAGACTTTTTTGTAACGATCTTCATCGTATGGAGACCCGAAAGTAATGTTATCTCTAACAGTTGCATTTTGAACCCAGGGTGTTCCACATAATAACATAGAACCACTATGAGCCAAAGAACCCAGAGTCTTGGTCATGGATCCAGAAATAGCATTCAACAAAGAAGTTTTACCACTTCCTATCAATCCGGTAACTATCACAAACTCTCCCTTTTTGATTGAAAAGTTGACATCAGTAAAACCTGAAAACTTATCTTGGAGTATTGATTCAATAGGGACTATCGATTCAGTGGTGATTGATATTCTGGATTGTAATGCATATGCTTCTTCAGTTTTTTGTCGCATTTTTTGGGCAGCCGATTCATCTTCCAGGTTTAACCACTGAAAATTTCCATTTACAACTTCAATTGCCAAGTCAGAAGATGATGGAGATGACGGTTGTTCTTGTAGTGTGTCAACTTTTTCGCACTGAATAACAGCAATAGACCTTTTCAATCCTGAAATGGCGTCAGCACCTGTTGAAAGTATCAAAGGCATAGCTCCTATTTGAGAACCCAATACGGCAAACAATGAAAGAGAAGAGAATATAGACCCAATATCATTCAAACCTCTAACCTTATTCAACACCAAAAATGAAATCATGGTACTCAATGTTGGTAAACTGATAGTAGCGCTTTCAATAGCGGCTCTAAGAAGTTTCATTTTCAAGACAATGCTCATCTCTTTTGCTCTTACGGATCTTATCCTTTCAAAATACGGGTCTTCCCAAGAATAAAATTTGATGGTTTTGAAAGAAGTGATCAACTCTCTGATATACTGAATTCTGGCGTCTGTATACTCGTTCAGATCTGAACGAAATTTGTAAAGTTTTCTGGAGGAAATTATCTGCAATAAACAGCAAACCAATAATAACCCAATACCAGGAAGTGCAGAAACACCAAGGTTATAAATAAGCAAAGCAATTGAAACTATTGCTCCTAAAATTAATGCAATTCCTGTGTTGAAAAAAACAAAAGCAAACTCAATTCTTGACAAGTCATTACCAATCAAAGTGTTTATTTTACTGATGGGGAACTCCTTCCTTCCTTCTGGTGTGAGTTCAAAGCTTTTTTCAAAAACGCTTTTCAAAAGCATTGACTTCAGGTCGATTCCAATTTTAAATGATAAATCAAAGGTATGGGCAAAAGCGATCTGTTCAAATAACATCAACAACCCATTCAAAGCAGCATACACCACACCGTGGCCAAGAGGAGTTGATGAACGATTAAGCAATCTTTTTTCGACATAACTGACCAAGAGCTTAGTTACCATAGGGTTACCTGTAAGGGAAGCTATGAAAATGATCGAGTAAATTGTTGTCGGTATAAAGCGATCAGCAAACGTCTCAAGGATAGTCATCAACATGACTTGCACGGGCCATTTGTTGCCCTTGGTTGGGTTCTTCTGTTTCCAATTTGTGATCCGTCTGTTGAGAATTGTAGTATAAGCCAAATATTTTTGTTCCACCTTCATTTCATCGGTGAATTTAAAAATATCGGTATCTTCAATTGTTCTTTTGTAACCTGTCTTGTATAATGGATGTATCCACCAAAAAAATAAGTATTGGATAAAGTTTCTCGGATTCTCTGGGTAAACAATACGCTCTTCTTCGCTACGTATTGGTGGTATGCTTTTTGAGAGTAAAAATGATAACAATCTCGATTGTCTTGCAGGGCCCTTCGATAATAAGTCCTCCTCAATAACAGAAGGCAGAGCTAACTGCACCTGTTCGACTAATTCAGTATCCTCGGAAGACATGTCTGCAGAAACTACCCTTTTTGTGATATAGCGTAGTAACCTGCTTATTGCTCTCGTGGACCGTGTAGTCTTTTAAACGATTATAAATGCATTTTCAGATATTTGGCGCCGTTCATTAAATCGGTTTTAAACGATTTTTTTCTATCTCTGCCAAGTAGTGAAGGAAACGAACCAAATACAGATGAATCTTACCGCAGTAAACGATATCAAAGCAAGAGATCAAACTAGTTATCAAAAGCTTGAGTTTATTTTTCTATTTTTCCCGCATGTTTCAGCACCGTTCATAACTTTAGACCATTGTGGTTATGTATGCATTATCTGTGTTTGGTTTTAGCCTTGCAGTCCATTGACAAATGTTTGTGAGTCTAAAAAGAAAATTGAAGTTCGAGGATGTTGATAGCTTGCATGTGCTCAATTGACAATTCAACTTTGCTTAGTTCATTTTAATAACCTCACCGGGTGTGTTGAGAACTTGAAAATATTAATAAAGTGCCAAGAGTTATTACATCAGCTGCATTAGTTTGATATTTACGATAAACGGACACTTGATCAACAACAGCTTCCATTCAATTGGATCTCATTTCTTTACTGTGAAAGATTCTCAGAATTGCATGTTTATGGAAATGAATGCTCACTTGTGCCCTTAAGATGAAATATAGTACAGCGCTTAAAAGGTCTTCGTTTTTTGAATTTTTCTCATTTTCTTTTCGATGCTAAATTTTTTTTTTCTTACAGTCTATATATTGATCTGTCACTTCATCACCCCTCCAGGAATTGGTATTTCCCACGTCTCCACAAGAGATGCCTAGTTCAGCTCCAATTCAGCTTCTCTCTTTTTAATAAATTTTTCAGTGCCAAAATCTTCAATCAACCAACAAACACCACAACTTATAATACTGACACCTAACATGACGACCAACATCATATTCGAATATTCATATCTTCTCAGTTCATCTGCAGGCCAACCACTGTATAAGGCATACGTGGCAGTAACACTTCCCAAATTCCCTAATCCACTGACAACAGCAGCACTGATTGCACAACCTACATCTCCATGAGATATTCCAAAGATTTCAGCGGTCCAAGCCATACAAATAGGAACTGTAGGACCTAAGCCAAACCCACTAATCAACAATCCTCCGTAACTATTCCAATCTCTACAATAAGTGGTGACGAACAATCCAATAATGATGATTAAAGTCGCAGCTGAGAATAATATAGGTCTCATTTTTTTGTAACGATCAGCAATAGGTGTGACAATGACAATGGCACCAAGATCAAATAACCAGATTGGAGCATACAACAATGAAACATCAATGGAACTCAAAGATGGATTATTAGCTTTTATGATGGTGGTACCGAAAACCGCCAAACCAAAACCTGTACCAACAACACCGAAATACATGAGAACTAATGGCCAAATTCTAATATCACTAAATATGCGTACAACGTCTGAAAACCCATATGTTAGCTTTTTGTATCGTTTAGCCATGTCAACTTTATGTAATTGGGTTTCCTCACTGTTTAAAGGTTGAGTAGGTCTTGGTAAAAACCTAGTCAAAGACCATTTCTTATTCCATGAACCTAAATCAGTCAAATGCGCTGGTCTGTCAGGTAACCACCAGAGCAAGGAGATACCAACAGCAATAGTGATGGATCCATAAATGATATACAACCACTTCCAACCTTCAATGCCTCTAGTCATATCCATTTTTTGGAAAGCAGCAGCTACTAAACCGGCAGCAGAGGCACTGAGTTGTGCTGCAGTGAAATAGTATCCGATTCTTTTGGCACTTCTCTCATTAGGGTACCATAATGAAACGTAGTAACTCAAACCTGGCCAAGTACCAGCACCACATACTCCACTGAAAAATCTGATTGCAATAATTCCCTGATGATTTTTCAAAGCAGCATAACAAGTATAAACCAAACCAACGGATATAACAATCCTACTCAACCATACTTGAGGTGAAAGTCTGGTCATCATTATATTCATAGGCACATCAAATATAATGTAACCAACATAGTACAATGCAGAAGCTGTGGAAAGTTCGTGAGATGTCAACTTCAAAGTTCCTGCTAATGAGTGACCTTCTGACAGATTCATGGTAAGAGTATTACCATACGCTGAAGAACCAAATGATGTTAAGAAATATAAACACCATAATGGTGGGATTATACGGTAATCTAAATGTCTGTACACTTTATCAAGCTGTTTTTCACTGATAGCATTGGTTTCAACATCTTGAAAGCTCAAATCTTCCTCTTTCAAGTCAGACGAGTTGTGAGTATCTTCTCTTATTATTTCCGACATCTTGATTCTATGGAGTTGAGTATTTTGAGATCGGCAATAGAAGTAGACTCTTGGCTTTTATATATAAACCTCCTGCATCATTAATTTTTTTTAAAGTTTTCCAATGACCGATGACGATGACTCGTCCGAATTAGGAAATTCTGAGTGAATCATTTCTCAAAATTTTTCACCGTTATTTCAACCGTAAGTACTGTTATACTTCACCACCGGAAGTCAATTTGTTGATATTCCCAAGATCCTAGCTCAGGTGAATCGCCTTGATACACAGCTGAGTATTTGCGATGGCCTTTATATGGAAAAGGAAAAGATTATCAATCACGCTTTGCGAAGTCTTTAGTCATTCGATTTTTTTTAACGCTGTTATATTCTACATATAATGGAAATTTCAGAGTGAGAGAACTTAGGAAATTTCTTAATCAAAAGCAGATGAAATAACTTTCTGCGAATCAATCAATTTTACTGTTCTGACATACTCTTCTTAAATAGAATAACGGTAGTACAGAGATTTAAATGTGTTCACTCACAATCCTCTTTTGAGCATGTTTTAAAAGATACACATAAAAACTACATTGTGCATTTCTATATAAATCTAAATCTATTTAACCAACTTCAACAACAACAAAAACAAAACAACAAAATCACAAAGAGTCTTTAATCTTCCAAAAATTAACAAACAACCCAATATCATACAATAACCTCAAAAATCCACTTAATACAAAACTAATCCATTGCATATTCAAACCTGTGACATATCCGGTAACGGAAGGAGCCATCGACTGACCCAACGTTCTACAAAGGTTTGTCCAAGCAATAACCGCGGTTCGTTCTTCCGGTTTTACCACTGATGCAACAAAAGCATGTTTGGACGAGATATCCATTGCTTGGAATGCTCCTCTACCTAAAACCATGGCCACAGTAGGAGCGACATGTTGCGGAACAGGAATCAAAGTGTTGAACAAGATGGAAGGAACATGTGTGGCAATCATAGTGAAGATGATTCCTTTTCTTCTACTTATAGACGAACCAACCAATGTCAGTAATGCAACAATAACATCATGGAAAAAAAACACCGAACCCAATTCACCCGGTTGTAAGTTGAATTTCTGCTTGAGATAATATGAAACCCATGTCTTTGTCACAAGGGATTTTGCCAGTGTATCAACGATAAATAAAAAGGAAAGTTTGACAACTATCAGTCTTGATTTAGGATCAATCTTTGGTGCAAGATTTTTGATGAACAAGATTATTCTTTTAGTTGTTGAGAGATATTTCCGTTCAATTGGTTTTTGTGATGTTGCAATATTGTCTTCACTTTGATCTCTTAATAATATTTCACCCTCTTCTTCTTCTTCAATAGATGACTCTAGCTCTATTTGATCTGATAACATAAAACAAACATAAATCATACATCCTGACAAGATCACCATTACGTAATATGCAGCTTTATCTGAATTTTTCTCACTGAAATGTAACAGGCTTTGCAAGAATTGTATTAAAAACCCCGATGCAATTGATCCAATAGCAGTTGACAATGTTCCAAGGAAAATGTAAAAAGCATAGCAATCTGATCGTTGTTCAGTGGGTACCAAATGGGCAATGACACTTTGCTCAACACTTCTAAAAGGACCAACTTCGTTCCCTGAAGGTGTCATAAACCCAAGAACAGCCGCAATAACAAGAAGCGCATGATTTTCCGTCATACAAAAGACAAGTGCTGTGGCCATCAAGATACATGAACTCAACATTAAAACCATTTTCCTTCCAAGTTTATCGGCAACTAAGGACAATGCAAATGATACGACTAAATCCCCCAGCATGATCAACGTGAAAAAAATCCCAACTGATTCTTCTTTAAAGCCTATCAATTTGAGATATCTGGCGGCAACAACGGCAACACCTCCAAATGAAGCAAATCTAAGCACTCTCAAAAGCACTAACAATTTGTAATCCCTTGGCGTTCCAATGACCGTGGATATACCAAGTTCATTTTTGAAACTGGACCAGAAGTGGTGTATCTTCATCATCTTCTTTTACCCGTACGGCATCTTTTCCATGTACAAGATATGAAGAAGAAAAAAAAAAAAGTTGTAATGAAAACTATATCCGCTTACAAGAGTAACCTTATCCGGAGCCCAATAACCATTTCAAATCTTCACTTTTGTGCTCTCCAACTAAAGCTTTCAATTCATCTTGTGACTCCATAAATCTATGATCTTCAAACTCAAACCCAGGCACCACGACTTCACTTATCAAGAGACAATCGTTTTCATCTTCTTGATCACCTTGTGGTAATAGGAAACTCGCTTTGTAAACTTCACCGGGGACAACCCATTGCAGTACTTCTCCATTGGCAAAGTCAAACCCAACTTTGAAAGTTTTAATCTCACCATTGGGATAGATAAGCACATATTGTCCTCTACCTTTTTGTAAAATGTGAATGATCCTGGAATGGTTTTTATGAAATCTACCAATTTGAGATTCAGGTGTGATTAAATAATAAATTAATGTGGAATATGCTCTTGTCGGGGTTACTTCCTTACCATCAACTTCCACAGGTGGTTCATTGGAATCTCCAGATCTTAAAACCTCACCCTTTAAGCCTCTGTTATGACCAGGGTAATAAGGGTTCTCCATGAGGAACGGTGATTTGTCAGTTTCTTTAAAAAATCCACCTTCTTGATGCCCTAGCAAATTCAAATCAGCAGCCAATTGCAAAACTTTGGCTCCTGTTTTGATGCCATTGTAATTGGGTTTACGGATTTCAATTGAACTGTTTGCTATCGAGTCGATTGTCTGTGAGGAAAACATGTTTCAAAAGTGTACAGTTGTTATTTATTAGTTACACTTTTTTTTTCTTCAACTTTTATTGTTAAAAAGTGTGGATTCTTTTGGTATTGGGTATTGGGTATTTTATTTTTGTTATAAATTCTACATAGACATCATTAAGAGTTTGAAGGAACATTCACTTTTTCAACACTAATGCTTTTCTCCCCCCACTCGATCAAACTATCCAAGAGTTGACCATTTTCATGCAACAGCAGCATTTCATCTGATCCACCTCTAGAAACTCCCTTGATGAACAAATTAGGAACTGTTCTTCTTCCTGATTTTTCTGCAATGTACAGTTGTAATTCTGGTCCATTACTATGCTTATCAAGTTCAACAACCGCGGGTTCTGGAGTGATATTGTATTGTGTCTTCAATAACGATTTCAAAGCTCTAGAATATGGACAACCAGTCTTGCTGAATATGACCACTGGTGAAACACTCAATATTTCTTTGAACAGCTTGGCAGCATCAAACGTTGTATCTTGTTGAGGTGACACGTTGCTATCGGCGAGTAATTGCTTTGGCTTGGCTCCTGCTCCGCCAATTTTTTTGGAACTGATGATTTCTTCAGCTTGTTTCACTTTACTTTCATCAATTTCTCCATTCTTTGGATTTTTCACAACGTCATTCAAGTTGTTATTTGTATTTTTAAGTTTCAGAGCAACCTCTTCTTTTTGCTTGATTTGTTCCTTTGTTGGTGTCTCTAATGATGATGGTACATCTTTGATATCTTTACTATCCGTCACAGTGGTGGAAACCCCACCTTGACTACTGGAAGTGGAGATGATGATGAAGATGACGGTCAATATAAGAGCTGATATCAGCAACACTCTATTCTTACGCTTCAACATGGTACAAACTATGAGTCTTTGCTTGTGTTATACGTGTAAAGTATTTATTTATTTATTTATTTCTAATACAAAAGAATTTTAATTTTTTCTGTTCAAGCTCTTCTTGTATCCAGAATTTGGTCTTTGAAATTGGTATCCCATTGGTCAACCAAGGTGTCAAGGTATTGCACTATATCGTCTTTACCAGTAGCATCCACTTCCTCTTTGATGAGCAATCTCTTGCCCAGTCTATTGGTACCGCTACCGTATTTCAATTTTTGATCCAAATTCTCGTCGTTTAACGTGACATAAATACTCGACTCAGCAGCGTTATAACCTGTAATATTATGCCAGGGGGAACCTATCCATCTAGCAATGTAAAAGAGAAAGATCATACCATAGAACGTGATTGGGTTCAAGAATTTTTGGAATGATATACTTTCAAATATTCCAGGTTGTGTTAAATATTGTTTGATTCCAATCTTGTTCAAATTTTCAAATGTTCCTAGATGTAATAAGTCAACCATTCTCTTTGAACCTTCATAAGACTCGGTGGATCTTAGCAACTGATAATCATTGAAGGAGAAATAAGATGGTTTCGACATCAACGAAGATATCCAAATGATCTTACCACCATTTATTAACAAATGTTGTATCTTGTGAATGAAATAATACGGTCCAAATACATTTGCCTGGAACACCAAGCCTAAATCATCTTCACTCTTGACACCGACTCTTTGTATCTTGTAATGAGGCTGGGTGACTCCTTCAATTGGATTAGAACAAATTTCGCCAACGGCTTGTAACCAATTGATACCGTCGTATACACCTTGGCCAGAACACAAGTACACCAAGTCAATCTTGCGATATTTCTTAACCAAATCGAAATACGCCGAGAGGATCGATACCATATTGGTGAAGTCAAATAACAAGTAATCAAAATCCACTATCCCCAGTCTTTTTACAATTTGCTCATTGTAATCTTTGATTTTGTTGATGCATTCTTTCACTTTTGGTAATGTTCTAGAAGTGACAATTATGGTTAATCTCGAAGTTGGTGGTGTTGACTCGAGAAGTCTATAGGCAATATTCAATCCAAGATTACTTGAAGTGCCACAGATCAATGTAACTATTCTATTAGAAGCCATCTTTGATGTGATATCTTCTTTATGTATACGAGAGATTTTTTTACCAAAGTGATTTTTTTTTCTTCAGCAGATCTTAGTATAATAGTGGGTGATACCTCATACACCGGTGGTAATGGGTGAACGAGATAGTGACCACTTGTTTCAGTTAGAGGATATTATAAAACCATGGTTACATGGTTCAAAGAGCAAAGACAACGGGGCTTTAGTTGAGTAGATACGGCTCAATAGAAGTTTTGGCGGTACTAATCTTGGTGAATTGTGTCACTTTTTGGGGCTGCATTTTTGTTTGAGTTTTGGTTGAATTGAGAAATGTTTCAAGATCAAACAAGATGACTTTTGAATACAGACACATGGATTTATATATAAGTTCTGATCTGAACAAATTTGTCAAGATATTATTGCGAGTCAAAGGATAATGCTGTCTTCACAATTACAAGAGAAATCCAAAGAGAGGAAGGTTTATTTCAACATATCATCATGTTTCCAAGTGCAAGAAGTCTTGGGAGAGGGCGCTTATGGAATAGTCGCGTCAGCATTACACAAACCATCGGGGAGAATCGTTGCCATTAAGAAGATTGAACCATTTGATCGGTCTTTATTTTGTGTTCGAACATTACGTGAGATTAAGATTTTAAAACATTTTAAACATGAAAATATCATTTGTCTATACAAGATTCAAGACCCGATGGAATTTGACAATTTTAATGAAGTTTACATCGTGCAAGAATTGATGCAAACTGATTTGCATAAAGTTATACTGACTCAAAATTTGACAGATGATCATTGTCAATATTTCATCTATCAAGTATTAAGAGGTTTAAAAGCATTACATTCAGCCAATGTAATTCATCGAGATTTGAAACCTTCCAACTTGTTATTGAATCCGAATTGTGATTTGAAAATATGTGATTTTGGATTGGCAAGAATTGATAAACAGGAAAATTATCAATTGAGTCAAGACCTGGAGAAAATCAGTATCTTAACTGAGTATGTGGCAACAAGATGGTATAGGGCACCAGAGATCATGTTAACAAGTTCACAATATTCCAAACTGATCGATATGTGGTCCACCGGTTGTATATTGGCTGAATTATTCTTGGGGAAACCATTGTTCCCCGGGAGAGATTATCGGAACCAACTAGTGTTGATATTTCAGGTGTTGGGTACCCCCATTGGCGAGGATTTGAAATCGATCAAATCGAGAAATGCCCGTGAATATATCAAATCATTACCATTCTACAGGAAATTAAGTTTTAAAAAAATCATGCTGGGTAAGAATCCAATGGGGATTGATTTATTGGAAAAGATGTTAGCATTTAATCCTAATAATAGAATCACCGTGGAACAACTGTTGGAACATCCATATTTAAAAGATTATCATAACCCCGATGATGAACCAGTTGCTGAGCAAATACCAAATGATTTCTTTGAATTCGATTATTATAAAGATCAATTAAGTGTTTATGAATTAAAATGCTTATTATATGAGGAAATCACAAAGGAAAGAAGACATTGACTAACTAAATTTTATTTTTATCAGCCATCGCTTTCCAATCAACAGTACGGAATTTTTTAGTTTTTACCCAAATCTTCAGTAATTTGTTGTACTTTTCCACCTCTTCTTCATTGAAAAGAATAACTTTACCAATAGTTTCTGGATCATCTGATTCTGGACCAACTCTGGAATATGCACCCCAATAATATTCATCACAACCAAATTCCTTTCTTTGATCCCAACCTCTTTCCGGTTCACGTATATCATTTGGATATTGCTTTATCGCTGAAGGCGGTATTATAACACTTTTCAAATTTATTGAATCTGTGTAAAAATTCTTTAAACCTTCCACTGTTTTATATTTCTTCCTGTATGCTTCAATTTTTTCAAAATCTTCATTCCATGTATGCCTCTTACAAACTTCTAACCCACTGTTGATCCACAATAATTGACGATCATCATTGGCAACATGAGCAGGTTGTATTCCAACGATGGAGTCTGCTAAATTGTAATCATTTTTCCGTATTTCACCAATGGCACCGGCATGATTTTCATTGAATTCGAAATTTTCATCTCCAGCCAATATTTGACCTAACCAAAATAATTCCTTATCACCATGTGTATATTTAGATATTGGTTTCCAAAATTGTAATTGAATAGCTGCCAATATTCCAGAAAGATGTTTTCTCTTATTAAGTACAACAACACCACTTTCCATGAAATGGAAACTCTTTTGTGCAAAATAATTATTTTTCAAGATGGCATCACTAACTGTGTTAACATCAAACAGTAAATGTTCCAAACCTTGTGGGAACAATTTTAACAATAATTTATCAAATCCAATATGTAATTTATCCTTTGTCTGTCTATCTTTGAAAAAAAACAGTCCTGTCTTTGCATAATTACCCAATTGGAAAAATTCATCAGGGTTAATAAACGGTACAGCATCGGTATCCATTAATAACATATCATCAAATGAATTGAAAAGTACCAGTAACCATTTGTTTGAAAATTTACTAAATTTTTGATAATCAATTTCTCTAAAACATCTTCTTGTATCTACAAACCAAACTTCTTGTTTGAAACCAGTGATCTTGGAGCCATCATGTAATAAGATATCATTTCTGGCAATTTCTATTATATCTTCTTTAACTTCATAAGCCAAATCACCTTTGTGTACCAATTGTATAGGTAATTCATTACCAAGGTATCTCAAAATGGTTATCAAATTAATAGTTTCATCTCTTAATTGATCACCAATACTAATGGCAATACCTCTTCCTTTGAAATTATTTTTCAAAAGATTCATATAACATCCATTATCAGCGGCATCTTTATATTTCAAATGCTTGTTTTTGTAAAATTTCAACAAATTTGGATAATTTTTCAAAACGGTTCCATCCCATCTTTCAAAAATGGGACTTTCAAAAGTTAACCAGGGAAATAATCTTGATTCTACATCAAGACATTCATGATTTAAAAGCTTATTATCGATATAACATTTATCATATATTCTCAAATTGGAAAGACTTCTTGACACTGAAGATTCAATCTTGTTGTTTTTAACAATTCTGTTATCAAGATCGGCAAAGATCTCTTTGATCTTGACGGGGTCTTTTTTCTGTTCTTCATTTAACTCTCTAAATTTAAGAGTGAAGAATCTTTTGCTATCCAATGCATCCACTGTGTAATCCAAATCCGTCAATTCGCTAATGGACCAATCATTGGCGATAAGAGCATTGGTAAAGATGGAACATTTCTCGCTCATTGGTTTCATGACAAATTTTTGTAAATCACCTTCCAAATTTAAAAAAGATTGGAATGAACTCTTGGCAACGTCATCATAAACGACAACGTCATGCCTTGTTATAGAGTTCAAATAGTAATATCTGTTCAATAGATTCAAATAACATAGTATCAAAGTGACGGAAATTAGTAAAAATGTAAATATGATCTTGTTATTGACATAGACTGAGAAATGATTTATCTGGGTTTGAAGCTTGTTGTTTTTCAAAAACAAGGCAACCATTATTATCGAAACCCCACCAAGATGTTGTTGATGTTGATGAAGATGAAGATGGTAGGTCTGGTACAATACTTTTAAATGATTTTAAACTGGAAACCAATTTGGAAAATGTATGTGTAAAATCTTTTAATTTTATTGTTCTCTTTCAGACCCACAGCAATTTCTTTTTCCGGCGTTGTTGCCCCTTCGGAACAGAACAGAACAGACGTTCTGAGATGACATGACGTGACATGCCTTTTTCTTTCTTTAAGTATATGCCCAAGGGCACAACGACAGGAGTTGCCTCAATCGGAGTGTTTTCAAATTTATTATCCAATATTGGAATGAACAAGATATCAAATCTTCACTGGGTAAAGTTGAAGAAAGGTGAGATTGAGCAACCCATTGCCTTGGCTATTGCCATGTTGTCATACGATAACAGTACTGCTCACGCAAGAATTGTTTTTTCCATTCTTCCAGTCTCACTCAAGTGTGTGTCTCATTCGTGTATAGTAGCAGTCTCAAACGGGTTCCTGCTTCCAGCAGGGGTCTGCTGCTGCTGCTGCTGCTGATTTTTTTTTGTTTTTTTGCTTGTCTGGCCCGACAACCGATGTCCGTTACCGCATAATACTAAACACATCAAGTTATACAGTAGATTAGATATTCAAATAGTCAGTTGGTTAATTAAATTCATCTATAACGAAGGAGAAAAAAAAAATCGGTACATATACATATATAAAGATCAATATAATAATCTTTCAACAAAAGGTTCCGGCACAAACAATCTTCCATCAAATTTATTCAACAATGGTGTAATTGTCGTTTCAAAATCATCAAATCTCATGATATCTCCTTGATCTTTCAACAATTTATCCCTGTAAATATTATGTAAACTGGCATAATGAACAATTCTCTTGTATTCAGTTTCCAATTTCGAACTCAAGGCAAGACATTCATTACTAACTTGCCTTTCAGTTAAATCATTTTTAAAAGTACCCTTCTCTTCATCCCATAATGGACAATCTTTACCACTTACCCATAATTTTAAACTTTCCAAATAATGATGTTTTTCATAATATGAATTACTTAAACATGAATCTCCTTGATATTCAATCAATGTATTCTTGAGCCAATTTGATGGCATATAACTCAAGGAATTCTCATACATAGTTGGTATCAATGGTGATAATTCTGAAAGTTTATAAGTATGGAAATGTTTATCGTGAACATAACCATTCAAGAATTCTGTTGGACTTCCCTCAGCTCTTGAATCCTTGGTGTTTTTATCCTTCATAAATTGATCAATTTTCTTGACATAATCATCTTTCATTACACAACCTTTATCTCTATCCTGTTTATATTTACCATCTTCATTTTTGAATTGATCGAAAAATGCAGGAACTGTAACTCTATAACCAAGGTAATTGGATTTTTCAAGATATCTTTTTTGCTCTTCTAAATCATATCTATTACCACTATGGAAATCGGAAACTGCCGTTAAATCGATATAAATACCAGTTTCCGTGTCAATTAATCTAGCATCTAAATCATTATGAGTGGTACGAACTTGATTTCTATCAAAATATAATGGATCAATATCGACCAAATAACTTCTAATACCTAATTCGGCTTTGTTATCAATCTTGATATCATCATTGATATATTCAACTTCATCGGTAAAATCATAAACCAATGTATTGTTCAAAAATTTCGAGATACGGTGTAACGATTGAATTGGCATTTGAAGATCTAAATCAAAATCATAAGGTAATGTAGTACCAGACCAATACCATCCGATTAATGGACCATGATTCATCCAACTTGGCACGTTGAATTCTGAACAAATTCTAAACCAAACTCTTGATAATCTATGTAAAATAGCAGTGTGTAATTCTGGATCTTCTTTTAAAGTGAAAACACTGAAAAATCTCCAATCATAATGATCTAAATGTTCACCTCTAATAGATGGAATTCCATAATACCAAGGTTCTTCAAATTTAGGATCTAAAACTTGCTTAGACCACATTTGTAAATGTTCCAATTGCTTTGTATTAGCTCCCAGTGGTGCTTCATCAATCAATCTTTGTAATTTGACTTCTTCATCCGGTAAATAAAATTTGAAATCTTCTGGTTTCATTTCAATTGGTTTTAAAACCGAATCATGACCTTCACCAACAATCATTGGCTTTGATGGGAAATAAGTTAAATCTTCTTCCAGTTTTAAATTCTTGTTGGAAATCAGATTATTGAAATGTACCCATTCTTCATAAACGGAAATACCATTTTTCAAGACATCTGTTCTAGATGAACCTGGGTATTGACTAATTTGATCTTTGATGAAATCATTCGCCAATTTGGTATAATAACTTTTCAAAGGTTGTTCACCTAAACCTGGTAAATTGTTTTTACCATTGGAAACTTTTTCCAAGGGAATCAACATTGATTTACAATCAGTACCAACACCTCCTAAAAACATGACATTTTCCGGGATTGGAGAATTGGTTAAACTGTACAACATACCATATAATCTTCTCCATTCAACATCGGTTAAGTATTGATCAATCTTTCTCAAGATTAAAAATGGAACGTTATAATCATTCAGAAAATTGGAATCTTCATAATTATAATTGACACAGTAATTTTGTAAAAAAGTGCCTGGTAATTCTTCTGGTGCAATATTTTTAAATTTATCACAATTCATCTTACCCTTGATCACTTTATCAAAATATTTCAATTTTTGAATCTTTACCGCGTAATTGTTTAACAAATCCCAATTGAATGGTAATTTGAAATCTTGTGGAAGAAAAGAATCAACACCACTTTGTAAATTTTTGTTAATCAAATGCATGTAAAAAGCTGGTAATACCCTTCTATCAAATTCTTTGATCCTTGGGTCATACTCTTTCAATTCATCGAATTCGGCACCTTCATAAAAATTTAATGGTAAATAAGATCTCAATCTCTTGTTTCTCTTATTATCACTAACACCTTGATAAATATTTTCATCATAATCATCGGACCCAGTTACACTGTTGAAAAGGTCATTGGCACTATCCACAATGGATTTCATTCCAGTGCTTTCCTTAGCTGGCTCGTTGACAACCGGTATAAAGTCGGCATTGTCGTCCACTGCCAGCCCTTTATAAAGAGTAAAATATGATATCAAGTTGATCATCAACAAGGACATTGCTGAGACCACAACCCAGAAAAATAACCCTTTCCTTCTTCCGGAACCAGTTATCGTTATTATCATTCTGTTCAACTTGGTCTCTTTCAAATAGGATAACATAACCGCGAAACCATAAACTATTTTTTTAAGATTAATGAACAAGTATTTTATATATGAATAAACTTTTGGAAATGGTTGAAGAAAGAAGAAAAAAAAAAACTGAAAACAGAAAATGAAACTCATTTTCAAAAGCAAAAAAAGGAAAGGGGCAGGGTTGCCCCTTGGGAGAAGGAGGAAACTTTAGATGTTCTTTGGAGTCGGGACAAATTGCACTGAGAAGAGATCACTTAAGGCTATTGTCCAATTGTGATTGTTCGTGGCTTGAACCCTTGTTCACATTCCCCATTCTCGATGTATGTATACACACATAGATACAGATTGACAAGGTTAATGAAGTAGAAGAAGATCAATCGCGAGAGATGAAACGACGCCAAGAAATAAGTAGCCAGAATAAGGGCATGCCTTAGTTCGTTCTTGTTCGCGCGTTCCGGAGAGACGATCAGATGGGAACACGCAACGCAGTGCATTGCATCATGCATAAATGCACAATTGATAAAGCAAAACCGGAATTGAGCATGAGATCGAGCATTTCTTTTTCGTTGGCTCTGCCACTTGAACTTTTTTGTTTTTTTTGTTTTTTTAACTTAAAATGGTGTGGAAAATTTTATAAATAAATTTGAGATCTAATTGTTAGATTAGACATAGACAATAAATAGTCCCAATCTCGTTTTAAAATTGTGATAAAAAATTTCCATCGTTGTTCATATCGAGGTTTTTTTTATAAACTATCAGGGATGAGAGGATTTCATAAGAAGAATATCGTGCTAGTCGCGCTGGTCTTGGTGATCTTGGTGATCACCATGGGTCATAATTATAGGACTTATTCGAGTTATATAAAATCTCCTTCTGTTACAAGGCAGAAGTTGATTGAGTGGTCATCAACTAAAAAATTGCAAAAAGATGAGACCGTTTATTTACATCAACCGCAACTTCCAACTTCATTCGAATCGTTACTCTCGAAATATCCAGTGAACAACTTGATGCAATTATCACAAAATGATAGATGTGATTTATACTTTGATGAATTACCACAAGATTGGACTTTACCCAATTTTAAAGATGATTTTTCATACAGTATTGATGTCTACAACGATCGAGAATATTTCAATACCCAATACAACAAATTAAAAGGTGGAGAACCAAATATCGAAAAAATTGTTGATACCATCTTTAAAGATGTTGAAAAGAAAAAAGTGCAAAATCTTGATATTGAACAACAATTATTAGATGGTATTTACAAATTAAGAACATATGCTACATGTTATATCGGTAAGGAAGAATCCAATTATTGTAAAAAAATTGATCAAAAAATGTTCCCATGGTTCAGTTTCAAATCTCCAATTTATGAAAGATGGGATGGCAAAATAGTTGATAATTTTGTCAATATGAGATCTCATTATCCAGATGACACTTATAAGAAATTGTTGGATTATGATCCAACTTCATGCTTTTGGACAAAATTCCAAAGGGAAATGTATGGTAAAGGTATTGTAATGAGTGTTTCTGATAAATTTGCTGAAGATCTGGCAAAATTGATCAGATTATTAAGATTCCACAAGAACACACTCCCAATTCAATTTTTCCACAAGGGTGATTTATCAAAAAACACACAAAAGATGTTAACATCCATTGCCAGGAAAAATGTCATCTTGGAAGAAGGTATAACATTAAACAATTATAAACAAGAAATTTGGTTTGTCAATGCAGAACGCTGTATCTCTGAAGAGTATAAAAATTATTTCACCACTTATACAAATAAATGGCTTGCTGTAATGTTCAATACTTTTGAAGAGATGATGTTAATGGATACCGATGTTGCATTGTTTGTATCTCCTAATTACTTATTTGATATGCCTCAATACAAATCAAGAGGTGCTTTCTTTTTCAAAGATAGATATGGAATAGATTCAGTGCATAGAAATTTCCCCAAATTATGGAAACAAATGCTCCCTTCAATGATGGAGACTTCACTTTTTGGAACTCCTCAAGTTACTGATCGTACCTTGGATAATGATTTTTTCAAGAAAAATTCAAGACATATAGTGGAAGCTGGAATTGTCTTGATGAACCGTAAGACTCATTTACCCGGTATATTGGTATCGACTCAAGTTCAATTGTGGCAACCATTAACTACAAAATTACACGGTGAAAAGGATATTTTCTGGTTGGGACAATCGTTGGTTGGTAATGAAGAATATGAATTTAATACCCATTTCAGTGGTGCTGCCGGTGTATTAGAGGAAAAAGATTTTGAAATCTCAAATTTAATCGTTAGTGCTCTGCCTGCTCATTTAGATCCACAGGATAATCATACATTACTTTGGATCAATAGTGGTATGACATATTGTAAGAAAAATTCATGGGAAGTGGACGCTAAAAACACTTTTAAGGATAAATTTACAGAAGATGAATTGAAAACCAAATATCAATCCACCGTCGAGATTAAACTGTTGATCGTACCACCAGAAATTTGGAAATTAAGAGATAAAGATTCTAATGAATTCGATCCAAGTTTAAAAGAACCAAAATATTCATGGAGGCTTAGATGGGATCTCGGTTGTTCTGGTTATTTATGGAGTGCTCATTCAGTAGTTGATGGAGTCAAAGGTATAGAAATCAGATACAAGGAACCGGAAATTGAACGTTTCGCATTGATTGGGAAAGTTTGGGGTGCAAAGATTCTGAAGATTGTTGATTGATTTTTTAGATTAGAGAATTTGGTTTTATATATAATTTGTCATATTTCATGTCATTTGGTTTTGTTTTTTTCGTTTTATCTGTTTTGTATTTTGTATATCGCTAAACATCATCTTTTAACGTGCTAGGTAATTATGCTTTTTCAAGTTTGTTGGCTTGAAGTAAAATCTCGATGTAGTTCATTATACAATTTGATAAAATTTCAACGAGAAAGAGAATTTTGCTCTCACGGCGCTAAAGAAGTTTTGTACCCGTACTATATCGAATGGATTGCTCTCGCCGAAATATGAGTCAACAAAATTAGAGGCAGTCATTAGTAGTTGGGTCCCCCCACAAGCAAATGATACTAAATAGCAAAGAAAACCGGACAATTGTTGTAAATGGTTTGAAATCGAACTATTTTGAGCTGCAGTGTACAAATTAGTTCAGCCTTTTTTTCCAAATTTATGCCTTTAATAGTACACAACATCAACCATCGAATACACTAATCAACTGAGTGTTGTGCTACATAAATAATATCGTAAGTTGTTTGTGTTCTGAATTTGCTATTAACGTCCTGCCACATTTGCTTACTTAGGTCCGTGCTATCAAACCTTTGGAGTGAAAATAAGCACTCACAAGACATTTTCCAAAACAATGGGCCGGACCTTATTAACAAGAGTTTTCTTATCAGTAGATATAAGATTAGAGATGTGTGTCGAATTGATCGGCAACGACTGGCAGTCACTTGATACCGTTGACAATTTTATATCGTGTGAGGGATTAACATATATATAAGAGCCCTCTGATCGTTGAATTAAAGCTTTTGGTCTTGCTTACAATGGACCCAATCATTTGCTCGGTATTCTAAATCCAATGCAAGTAATATATATGACTACATTTGGAATACTCTGCCTTTCCACGAGCAGTGACCAAGATTCTATGGTCTAATAAGGTTTACAGATAATTGCTTGCTTTACCAATTCAAACCTCTAATCATGCTGTATTGGGCCATCTATCTCGGTTCTGTGTTCCAATCGGGTGAAAATTCGGTTCATCTTACATGAAAAGGGTAAAAAAACAAGTAACTTTTTCGCACTATTTTTGGACATCAAAAAGTCAAAATCATCGCCCGTTGGGTTTGATATTATTATTATTATTATTATTATGTAATTGATCTGAAAGGACAAGAAGGCAATTTGGGGTCCCCCCGAATAGTAGCTTGATTAAAACAGTAAAGATTACATGGTTGCATGTAGAACTGGGGCTATTTGTACGTACAATTAATTGACAAAATATATGTATTACATGAGCTCTTATCAGTTCCTCTTCTCTTGTCATCTATTGTAGAATAAATAGTTGGAAAGCGATACTTGTTGGCCTCCAATTTTAATCAGCGGTATAGATTACTACTGTTTTTATCCTTAGGTAATGCTGAAAATGAAAAAAACTATTGAACGAAACAAACTATATATCTATATATTCTTTTAAAAAAAATGACGAGTAAACATAAGCACAAACCAATAATGAAGAAAAGAATAACAAACTCCAGTATCAAACTGCGAGAAGGTGATTCAATTTTTGTAAAGCAACACTTTTAACTAATCCTGTTTCTCTATATCTGTTATCCATACATTTGAAATCTTGTTATAAAATGCCATCTTCTCTTGTTCAAACGCAATAACTTTCCCATATGTTTCCTCGTCTTTGATCTTATCACCACCAACTTTGGAATATGCCGCCCACATGTATCCATCACAACCGTAATCTGCTCTTTGTTCCCATCCTTTAGTTGGAGCACCTTCACCATTTGGCCATTCTTTATAAGTTTCAGGAGGAATCACCACACTTTTGATATCGATTGGAGCATCATAAAAATCTCGTAACAGCTCCTTTGATGAGAATTTCTCCTTCCAATGATGTATATTTTCAAAATCATATGTCGATGAAGATGTCTTCTTACAATTCTTGACACCACTATTGATCCATATAAGTGTTTGATTATCAGCACCAACATGTGCAGGTTGTATCCCGACAACGTGTTCAGGGTATTTGTCTGTAGCAGGTTGTAAGACACCAACGGCGCCTGCAGAATTTGGATTAAATTCATAATTTTCATTACCAGCAATTGATTGAGACAACCAAAAAATTTCCTTCTCTCCATGGATATGTTCAGTTAAAGGCCCCCAAAATTGAATATGAACGGCAATAAGAATACCAAGTAACTGCTTCTTTCTGTTCATCACTACCACACCCGATTCCATAGAATGTCTCAAGTTATGTGCCAATAATCTATTATTAAATGTCAAATCTCCAACTTGTGGGATTCCAAACAATGATGTTTCCAGCTCTGTTGGGAAAAGCTTGAAATATAAATCTTTGAATTGTTCTGGAATTGGCAGTAATGAAGTTCTATCTTTGAAAAAATACAGACCTTTCTTTGGATAATCACCCAATTCAAAAAATTCTTCTGGCTTTATGAATGGTAATGAATCAGTATCCATCAAAATCATATCTTCAAATGAATTGAAAATGACAGCAATCCATTTATTTGCAAAATGATCAAAATTATGATAATATCTCGGGAGGAAACATCTATTGGCATCGACAAACCAAACTTCTTGTGGGGCAAAATCTATTACATATGAGTTTTTCAAATGTAAATTTTGTCTACACAGCTCTGTAAGTCTTTTCTTACTTTCAAAGGCTAAATCACCCTTGTGAACAAATTGAATTGGTAATTCATTTCTGTAAAATCTTAAAACTTTGATCAAATTTATCAGTTCATCAACTAATTGATCACCAATACTCAAGACAATACCTTTACCGTTGAATTGATTTTTAAAATTGTGCATAAAACAACTATCTGCTGCTGTTTGTGGTCTCTTTTGAGCTTTTCCCAGACCTTTATATTTATAATATTTGGACATCTGTGGGAATTCATGTAATACAGTACCATCCCATCTTTCAAAAATGGGACTTTCAAATGTCATCCATGGGAACAATCTTTCTTCGATATCAAGACATCTGGAATGCTCTTCAAGATTCTCATTTTTTATATAACAAGTTCCATAAATTCTCAAATGTCCCACACTGTTTTTCAATTTTTCTTCAATCAATTTATTAGTCTCCATCTTGTTTTTAGTCTTTTCAAAAACTTTCATTGCCAGTTGTTCATCTATTGGTTTATTCTCCTTCTTGTACTCATTCTCCAATTCTTCATAAGTTTTCAGATAATATTTCAGCTCATCATGTATATCAAATGAGTATGACAACTGATTTACTTCCCCTATGGACCACTCTTCATCCATCAGATAAAGATGATCGAAATATGAAGCACACCTTTGACGCAACGGGAGCTTGTGAATGTTTTGAGACTGTCCTAATTTTAATAACTGTTGATATGTTGTTGAAGCAGTAGACTTGTCAAAGAATGATATCTTCCCAGTCTTGAAATTGCTGTATGAAGAGTTATACAATATGTAAACCTGAGACAAACATATCAACACCAACAGAACCGTCAACAACTTTATAGATTTCAACTTCAATGGAATCATTGTAATATTATGGAATTTTCTTTTCTTTGTGCTTTCTTCTTTTCGTGTAATCGCGCTTTGCAAATGACACCAAAGCTAACGTGTAGTTGATGAGAGCAGTTGATAATGGATTAATAATCCCAATCGAAGTATGAACAAGGTGTTACTTCAAAGGATAAAAGAAATAACGAACGACTTTAGATTATTTGAAATCTATGGTATATGTTCACTTTATGAATAATAACAACAAGTTGCAATTCACAAAAATAAATTTTCTCCTGAGAAGGACAAAAACGAGCAAAAAGATTTACGGACAAATTTTCGCTTTTCTTTTTGCTCGTGCCCCTGTCCAGCTTGGGGCACACAATGAGAGGCGTTCTGAAAACTGTATGCTGCGAGTTGGGAAGAAGCGTTTTATTACATGCGTAGATATCACATCAATCAATCATTAAATATATATACTAAAGCGGAAAGAAAACTATACAACATCGGCTAATGGAGTTGAGGGCGATGCTGCTGGGATTGGGGTCCATGAATTTGATCGTAAGACAGGTATCCGGCACCCATCGTTGCGTAATTCAATGGTGGTAGTATCGTAGGAGGCGATGGTAGCAGCAGCAGCAGCATGTATTGATGATGAGGATGATGTTGATGTTGATGACCATCTTGCAGCGGCACCACCAGCGATGGTAGTGGTAACGTGTTTACATGTGGTTGCTTGAGTGAGGTCTGTGGTCGGCTTGGTGGGAAGAAGGGTATATGAGATGGTGGTGAATATTGAGAAGGTGATAATGGTAATTGTTGAGTGGTGACGAATATTGGTGGTAAGCTTGTTTTCATTTTCAATTCAACGTCTTCAACCTGTGATGGTGTCGAATTAGTTATCATAACTTCTCCCTGTATGGTCTCTTGCAATATCTCCTCTTGTAATTTCCTCCTTTTAAGTTGTTTTCTAACCAATGCAAATTCACTTGGTTTCCTTATCTCACCATGTCTCTGTATTTTAATATGATCATTGAGATGATTTAAGCGACCATAACCTTTGGAACAATTAGGATGCTTACAGAAATAAATTCTCTCCACCTCTTTGAATTTACTTCTCTCCTTTCTCACTTTATTACTAGTCATCTCTCTATATTAAAGGTCTCAATGTTTGGAATTTGCAAGAAAAACAAAAGCGAGTTGAATTTTTATTCTTTATATAAAAATATCTTAAAACTCGGGTGCAGATAACTTCAAACATTTATAATTAAATAAAATAGTAACGAAAAATAACTGCAAGCCATTTGGGTTAAAAAAAGCTTTCTAGACAGAAAACTTCTCTTTAGGGTTATATAATTAAAGTGTTTGTGGTTTTTTCCTCTATTTTCATGCCTCAGCAATCTCTTCTAATCGGAGATGGATGTGCTTTTTTTCAACAAGAGGGAAACTTCCAATACTTGTGGTTTACAGTTCTTTATTCATCAACACTAGGTTTCAAAAACTCCAGTGACACAACAAAAAAACCTTCTTCTATCCCGCACGCGACTCTTTATTCTTTGCAAGAAGGACAACAGATCTTGACAATCTTTTTTCATGCCAAGAGTTTGCCCTTTCCACTAGTGTCTGCCCTTTTTGCAAAGAATTGAATTTTCACCGTATCGGGTATCGACTCCTCCGACTCGTAGGACCCCGATAGCATGAATCGTTGTAATATGCATCGCCACATATCAAGATTATGTGATTTACAACAATTCACTTTACGTAACGTTGGTGTTAAACATTTAGTACTGGGACAAATACAAAGCATTCTTGGAGGTCACACGACTGGCAGTGATAAAACAAGTCAAACGACATGGATAGAGACAGGACCAGGACCAAACTCATAAAGATAATCAAAGATATTTAAGTTGACTTTGCAGTTATGTCGTACAAACTCTAATTCATAATAAGGACTCTGTACGATTTACTAAAAAAAAAGATTATTGAGTGTAAAATTTTTATCTAAACAAAACAAACTAACGGTTTATTTAGTTCATACTCGAAATCTCATTACCTAGATTGAAATTCAGGTCGATCTAGAAGTATGAATAGAATGCAAAAAGCAAAGAAAAAGAAAGCTTTTTTTTTTGTTTTCATTGCCAAATTCGATCTAAAACCCGTTCCTGACTGACACCTACTTTATCAAAAGAAAAATAGTATGAGATTCGCACCATAATCAGATTTCAGCGCAAGCTGGATTTCGAATTTTATACAAATTAATCTTTATCAGATGCATGAGTACAGAAGCAGAATATGCACGAGTTTCTTTTGCTTTTCTTTTTCCCCCGAGCCCTTTTGGCAGCAAAACCGGACGCCCCCATTCTGAACGCTCTGTAATTATTTATTTACACGACTTTTTTGTTTACCCATTCCAAGGGTCTTTGTACAAGATTCTTTATCGATATGACAAGATCATACCAAAACAATTCATCAACTCTTTTGTAATATTTCCAATACGCTTTCCATTCACCGATAATCCAAGCTAGGCCTCTTTGCTTATTGCAATTCTCTAAATCATCTTTCAAAACGGTTTTAGCACAATATGTGGCCAATATGAAGAATGTCCTCTCTGGTCCCAAGGGGTTTTGTAAATCTTCATCTAAATGTCTTGTCAAATCATTTGTCTTCAAAATTAACAACACTACTCTTGGTAACGTTGCTAATAATGACATCAAATCCAATATTTGTCCCTTGTTTACTAAAGCATCTGTCATATTTTCAATCTCATCGTTGTCTCTTACACTTGTGATATTACCTCCCAATGCATGCTCAAAATCTCTACCAGTGATCGCAGCAGCTAATATAGGGAACTGCTCATGGGTTATACCGGCAAATTTCTTAGCATTCTCCTCCATCTGTTCAACGTCCCCATCCAATAGTGATAACCAAAATTTGGCATAATCTTTTCTCATTTGTTCTGGGATTTGTCTGTATAATCCATGGTCATACAACACAATTTCAAAATTATGAGGGTTAGTTTTTGTTGGCTTAGTTGGTCTTATTGCCAAATTACCTCCATGAGGGTCACAATGAACTCCAACATTTGGAGTGAAAATCATATTATTGAAAATATGGGACAAACAAGATGATACTTGTGACCTTGAGATATGGTTTGCATCCATGAATGAAACATCATCAAGTCTCTTACCATCAACGTATTCCATAATTAAAATTCTCTTGTGTGATTCAACCACTTTTGGAATTCTCAAAGCTGTATCTTTGGTGAATTTTTTAAAATATTCCGCTGTGGTGATTGAATTTCGAGCCTCATTGTTAAAATCCAACTCAACGTAAATCGAATTTTGTAATTCATCCGCCAACCATGTTAATGGATACTCAGGGAATATTTTCAACATCATCTTAAAGACATTTCGCGTCATTACTACATCAATTGGTACAAATTCTTCCAATGATGGATGCTGACACTTAACTGCAACTTGCTCATTTGTGTCACGCAACTTACCAATGTGAACTTGTGCCAATGAGGCCACTCCAATTGGGACCGGATCAAATTCAACAAACAATTCATCAACTGTTTTGCCTAAATCCTTTTCAAACATTTCATTGATCTCTTCTAAATCGCTTTCAGGGCATTTTTGTTGTAATGGAATCATGGTATCAGTCCATTCCTTCGGTAATAAATATGTCATTGCACTAACGTGTTGTCCCAACTTGATATAAATACCCCCATTTTTTTCCAAGGCCTTCAATGTTATACCAGCAGCCTTCTTGTGTGTTGCTGATAATTCTTTCATCCGTTCTTCATCACTATCATATGATTTGAACCGCAAGGCTTTGCCGTAGAGATAGAAACATTTGGTGGTGGCTATGGTAACAACTCCTACCCTTTTCAAAGTTAAGACAGAATGCCTTGTTGTTTGGTGAAAGTCATCGTTTGTAAAATATAAAGTCACTCCAGCGACAGATATAATTGACGAAGCAACCAATGGTTTGTAGTTAAAACCTCTTCTTGGTTGCGGAGGAAGGGAAAGAAATCTCTTCTGAGAAAGCCTATAGGTAGATCGTGACAGTGTAAATGAACGGTTCATGTCCAACAACTTCTTTATATATATCTTTCAAAATTTCAAATGTTTTTGGCCTTGTTCGTTTTTTTCGTTTGTTTGTTTTTTTTTTCTTTGGTTTTT
The DNA here is from genome assembly GCA_003706265.2 of Nakazawaea holstii. Classification (NCBI taxonomy): domain Eukaryota; kingdom Fungi; phylum Ascomycota; class Pichiomycetes; order Alaninales; family Pachysolenaceae; genus Nakazawaea; species Nakazawaea holstii. The sequence goes on along the minus strand of PPKU02000034.1, from coordinate 86,054 downwards.
TTTGTTGTTTGATTTTGTCATCCGTTTAGCTGTATACAGCCAGGCCTCTCTCAGTTTCTTTACAACTTTCATATTTATGATTAGCTGTAGTTGTTCTGTGTATCAAAAGAATGGCTTCACAAGCACTTTCGTCATACTATTCTTCATAGCGAGAGTATGTGTAAATATGGTTTAGTTGTTCTTAGTGATAAAAAACTGAGTTGAGCCCCACAAAATATCTATTAGACGCCGATAGGAAAAATATATAAAAAAAAAAAAAGAGGATCGAATTATTCTCTTTTCTTTAACTATCACAAGCAATTTAATTACAAGATGAGACTTGTTTTAATTGTTGTGCTCTCACTTTTAAGTTTGGGCTCCATTGCCAACAGCAAGGAGAGCAAAGACCAGAAATATCTTGACAATATAAACGCCAATTGGATTCCAAATGATGAAAAGGAGAATTCCTCAGATGATGACCTGGTTTTAGCGCTGTTTCGAAATTCATTTGAATTGTTGGAACATAATCAAGATTTGGACGGTTGTGATAAGTGTAAGACAAGGTTGGCACTAGGAAAGATTTTGGTACTCAACAATCCTCGTTTGGTTCCTTCAGTGTTTATGGAGTGGTGCTTGAGAAAGGGTAATAATGAAGTGGATTGTCGAATAAGGTTCAATTCAAAGCAAATCAGCCATCATGATACCGCTAGCTCTGATTTTTCCAATTTATTGGCTCTAATGAGCCCATTTAGCTCAGACGGCGATTGGTTTTGTTATTACCATGATGATGAATGTACCACGAGACCTGAAATTCCCGAAGTTGATAATTTGATGAAGTCGTGGTATGAAAGGAAACCAGTTGACAAGTATCTCCCACCAGAGTCCTTGGGGTTTGATACATTTCATATCCTTCAACTTAGTGATTTTGATTATCAAATTGATTATTTGATAGGAGCAGAGTCAAACTGTTCACAAGAAGTTTGTTGCATCCATTGCGGTTTCAATGAAAAAAAAGCGCCGATTGATTGGGGAATAGGGGGAAGGCAATCAATTGGGAAATATCAATTGAGTTATTACAACAGTTCGTATGACTCAGAAAAAAAGTTTCATAAAGGTCCCTTTGTTGATGTCAGTTTACCTTCTTATAGGGGAACTTGGGATCCCGCTCATGAATTTGGTTCTTATCGTTGTGGCTCTCCAGAGTTACTAGTTAATAGCACATTGAAGGCTGCGTCCAAACTTCACTGTTCAAAGGATATTGACTTTGATTTTGAATTTGTCTTATTCAACGGGGGACTTCAAGTGAGATCTAATAGCTTTGAAGAGACAATCAATTCAGAGGTTAAAATGTTGCAAAACATGAGACATTTTTTCAAAAAAATCCCAATTATTCCAACATTGGGTAAACATGATACATACCCTGACTCTCAGTTGGCCCCTTATTCAGCAGGAAAAGGTGGTGAATTCTCATGGAATGACGAATTATATGGCGATCTCTTATTGAGCAATGGTTGGATCAATAACACTCAATTTAGAAGTATAAAGACTCACAACGGTGCTTTTTCAATCATTAATGAGTATGGATTGAAAGTCATTTCATTGAACTCGAATTTTTACAATGCTGATAATTACTACACATTTGCCAATATAACAAATATAGATAATTTTGGTCAAATCAAGTTTCTTGTCGATGAATTGGTTGAAAGTGAACGAAATGATCAAAGAGTTTGGATTCTTTCAAGTCTTCCTTTAATTTCTGATAAGGCGTTACCATTCCAACTGAAGATATTGAAAAATATATTCAAAAGGTTTTCACCTGCAACAATTGCCGAAATTTTCTTTGGAGATACTCATCAAGAAGGTTATAATATCATGTATGGGGAAGATGAGGAGAATGATTTTGAACCAATACCAATAGCGGGTGCCTGGATTGCCCCATCCGTTTCTCCTCTTCATGGCAGAAACCCCAGCTTTCGGTATTTTGAAATCGATTCCAAAACTTTTAACGTTATCAACGCTTACACTTACTATACACCACTCGACAAGACTTTTGAAAATGCCGGTGATGAGCTGCAATGGAGTCTCTTATACTCCACGAGGGAGGAGTATACTCATGAAGACTTTGATCATTTTTGGCCACAAGTGCTGCCTTTAAACGCGACTTTTTGGGATAAAGTGTTGAAGAAGAAAATTAGTGATGATCTTCGATTTAAACAATTCTATCAAAATAACAAGTTCAAATTGTCACCTTCCACACCAAATTGTTCAGAAGAGAGCAATTATGCCAAATGTGAGTTGTCATACTGTGAAATACTGTCTTTTACCTTTGATGACTACAAGGCGTGTGTTGAAGAAAGATTTCCAGCTTTATCCGGTGAAGCATTTTGAAACTCAGTCAAAATGGGATTTTTTTTCTTCAAATCGATATGTCCGTATAGTTAAATCGTATTGTTGTAATGCGCAAATGGGATGGTGTTGTATATACCCCCAAGTGTAGCACACAAGAGATTCCAACTGATTAGATGGAATAGATAAAACTTTAAGTGTGAGTCAAAGTCGACTTCGACGTAGGTGTCGACATAGAGTCTACCTATGTGACAAATCTACAAAGAGCACAGCTTTTGATGGAAAAACAATCGAAACACTTTAAAGACAACGCCTGTTCCGGAGCACACTCCATTAATGTATACAATTCCCGAATCGAATAATGTAAAGTGTCTATTTATTGTGCTTTTGATGATGTAAAGACAAGAAAATTCTTTGACTCGTGAAAAAAAAATAAAAAAATAGAACAAATCTTTTTACTTTCGAGTTAATTCTTCTAACCAGATCAAACTCACCGGACATAGCTTTAATATCACATTGAACGAGAATCACACTTCTTACTGAGTCCGTATTAGTCATATCCTTGAAAGATAATCCCATCATTTATACTAGATAGTGAAACAGCGGCTTCAACTCAAACTAAAAATGGTGGATTCCTCAAAGAAATCCAACAGTATATCGCTGCCAAAGGCAAGAAAGAGAAACCGTGTACCAATTTCATGTACCATTTGTAGGAGAAGGAAAGTTAAGGTAAGTTTAAGTATCAACATTTAATATCCCAGTTTCAAATTTTCTAACGTTTTTTTCAATATAGTGTGATAAAGGAAAACCCACTTGCAACAATTGTAAAAAAAATGGAGTACCTCATCTCTGTTTCTATTTACAACCATCATGGGCCAAAGATTTGGAGGAGGATGAATTAAAGCTTCCTTTGAGTTCTCCTATTACAACTTCACGAGATAAAGACAACAACAATCATAGTGACACGGACTCCATCAATAAAGATGAAGAAATACAGAAATTGAAACAAAAGATACAAAGCTTGGAAAACACAGTAAGCTTACAACAACTGCGGATAAATACGATACCCACAATGCCAGCCAAGTCCCCACCTATCGCCACAGCAACACCCATAAGTCAGAACAAGGATTATTCAAACGACGATGATCAATTTACATCGGACAATCCTTATGCAAGGGGTCTTGAGGAAATTGACTTGATCAAGAACTTCAACTTGTTGTACACTTCAAAGAGAAACACCAAGAATCAGTTCCCAATTATTTACCAAATCAGTGTTATGTCATGGTTGTTCATTATCAAAAATGACAGTTATTTAAATGATTTGTGGATCAAAATTTTCAATTTAAGAAAATGTTACGAGCAACAATATACAGTCACAAATGGAAATGAATCAACTAAAAAAATTTTGGAATTGTCAAAGCAAACGAATAGCTTTATCACAAATATTAAAAATTCCTCTGGAAGTTTTGTTACAAAACAGGAGGATGAGCTCGATTTCAAAAATTATGATTTCAGTGACAACAAACCAAAGAATGAAAATCAATCAAAACCAGAAGATGTGCTTTTGGGCAATGATATCACTGCTCCTGTATCTTTAAAGAGGCCTCGTCAAGAAGATGAGTCGTCTGAGAAGTGTCCAGTTACAGGTAGTATGGGACAGTGCCCAGTTCAACACGAGACTAAGCCAAAATTAACTTCTTTCAAGAAAGCACCTCATACCAACGTCCCATCCAATCTACAATGTCCAATGCTCCGCCCCAATGGAGGTTTGATACAACTTGCATTGGCTCCCAAATGTCCCTTGTCAAACTCAGATTTGGCAAAGTTTGCAGAAGATGAGGATAACGAAGACTCCAAAATCTGCCCATTGATGATTGGTGATGCCAGGAATGTGTTTCGCGAAAGGTTGCTGAATCTTTCCAACAAATCACAGAATGATTCTTTTGGTGGTAATGGTTGCCCCGTTATTGGATGTGACTCCAACACTTCCAAGAGACGAAAGAACAGTTCTAAAAAAATCAGAGCTGTTATGATGCCAACTGATATTAAATCGATCAATTTTACAAACCCGCGTGAAGTGATATCAGTTTTTGAAAGACATTTACCGAGTAGGAAAGTTGCTTGGCTATTGATCGATCGCTTTTTCGAAAAGCTATACCTTCATTTCCCTATCATTGATGAATATTCTTTCAGGGAAAGAGTAGCAAAGATAATAGGTGACAGAGATTCAGCTTCTGGACAAAAAATCAAACTCACTGATTTGGTATCGGACTATAACGAGGATTTCTTGAATTTGTGTTTAACAATTATTATATTACGATTAAGTTGGTTGACATTACCGAGCAACTTGCCAAAGAAGTTCTCACAAACCACTGAGAAATCTCAAGAATTAACTACTGAAGAGAAATTTTTGATCAAACCAGAGAACATGATTCCTATGGTTTTGATAGACTTGATAAAAGAAATTTTCACTGATGTAAGAATATTGACAACTCCATCGGTGATCATATTGCAAGTTGGTATGTTCTTAAAGTTCTATAATGTATCAGCTCCCGAAGATGGATTTGAGTTAGATGATAGTTACAACGGTTCAAGCCATTCCAATGGTGTATCTCCAGACAAGGAGGCATTGAACTTGAATTCGTCAGTGTTTTTGAACTCTTTGATATCATTGGCTAAAACAATTGGATTAAATAGAGATCCATTAGCCTTCAAGAATTTCCAATCTACTGCCAAGGATGAATCCGTTAATATTCATTTGTTTAGAAGGAGACACCTTTGGCGTAAAATGTGGTATGCATTGATTAATTTGAATGTGTTGACGAATATAAGTTTAGGAGACTATTCTAAACATTTGAACATTGAAATTGACGATAATGAGACTGATGAAGAGCACGGCGACTACAATAAGTTTTGGGACACAAAGAGACCAAGCACAGTAGAAATTGATATGTTACAGAAGTGTTTCCCTGATTACACTGGTAATTCAGACTCAAACTATAAACGAGAACTTCAAGTTGTGAATTTGATAGATATTGAATATAAAATCAATGTCTTGATTTACAAAGGAATGAAATCATTGCTCAACATCAAATCACTCCCGCTGAGAACAGACCTTGATAACATATTGGACCAATTAGCGGCATTTGTTCACGAGGAAACAGAAGGAGGCAACAGCCTTAATTCTGAATTAACCCGTGATAAACTTTTAATAGAGTTCGATAAAACTATGGAATCAGAGTTATCAGCTTCGGTAAGAATTTTCAAATTCAAATTATGCTTAGTGGTCAAAATGTTAATGTTTGTCCTAAACTATATCTTGTTTTTGAACTATGAGTTGAAATTGAAACAATTAGCCACGGACAACGATTTGGACATAAAGAGAATTGGAGAAGATCCTTCCTATCTTTTGGGCCTAGATCCACAACTAGTGGAAGTCATCGAGCATAACAAAAAGATATACAACAAGTACTTTGAGAGGACCCTTTTGTTGTCTATTGACAATTATAACATTTTTGTTCAATTCTTCGACAACAGTGATAAGTTCTTCCCAAACTTGGGTGGTGAATTATTGGTTTATCCATTCTTGATGATCTTAAATCACAGATCAAAACAATTCATTATAAGTTTGGTTTTAAGATTACAACAGAATGACCCTATCATATCACAAATATTGGCTCTGAATGGAATAAATAAAGACGAGTTGTTGGACAAATTATTTTCCTATCTCAGCATATTCTTGAGCAAACTCGACAAGTTGACAAAGCATTATTATTATGCCTGGAGATTGAAAAAACTTATGAAGTTCTTTTATAACATCTTGATAAGTTCGAGCAAGATTTTCACAGCGAATTACACCAAAATGTTGGCAAAGAGTGGAAACCCATCCGATCAGTGTCCTGTACTTCTGGACATAAAGAGTGCTCCAGTTCCTATATTGCCTAACCAAAGGCGACAAGCATTGCTGAAGAAGGATGCCGAGCGCCAATCAGAGAAGCTTGTTAAAATGATGGCTGAAGATCAAAACAATACACTGGATACTCAAATTCCAGAACAGGATGGACTTCATACAAATGGTTTTGAAACAGGAAACACTAATGATAATTTTGGTCAATCTCCGTCTGAGTTTGCGAATCAAGTTTTCAATGGAATTTCTGAAGATACCGAGAGAGAGGCCGTTTCAACTGACAATGCACAATTTGAATTATGGGATGAACTCATGTTTGATAATTTCCCCATGGCTGAGAAGGATGTATTTGGAAGTACTTCAGCTGCTCCAGGTCTTGATTATCTTTTGAACGATGGTTTCACTAACATGACTGAGACAAATTATGGTGCGAATGAGATAGATTTCACTAACGTGGATTTGAACACTTTATCGACCTTCAGTCAGCCACAAATGGTTCCTGGAGGTGAAATATCTGATACTACAAAGCACACTAACGGTTGGTTTCAACCATATCAATAGAGGAATTCTTTTCACACAGAAATTCTTCAGATATATACTATTCGACCTTTTTTTTTTTCATTCCTATTAACTTGAGTTATGACTTTTAGGAATAGCCAAATTTAATTCGACACAGTTACGCGATATCAATTTGAGAGGTCCATATATGTAATTTTGAATGAACGTAAAGAAGGCCACCTCTATCAATTGGCATGTGACTATCACCTGCATAAAACTATTAATAAAAGCTCAATCCTAAATCCACCTTCGAAACTTTCTTGTCCGTCCGGCTTTATGGATCGGAACCCTGAATAAAGAGCTCAACGGTGATTTGATTCCAATCCCCAATGTTGGGGGTTTCCATTCACCTTTATTTGTGGGAGGGCTTTTAAATCGCATTTTGCTTCTTATTTGGGACATTATACTCCATTGGGAATTAACCCCGAAATTTTCTCATGAATTAAAAAAAAAAAGGGTTCACAATGTAACATTTTCACAGTGGCAAACAGTACGAGAACGATAAATAGATCTAACAGGAACTCATGCTCAAAAAAATGATAGATTGAGATCAATTGTTCATTGAAAATTTGTTTTACCGCGTTGCTAGAGAATTGAACCCCATCAAATGGTCATGTTGGGTACAACAAGGAAAAGAAATAGAGTTCCTAAAAGCTGCTCACTGTGTAGAGCCAAAAAAATCAAATGTGATAGAAGTCATCCAGTATGCAACGTCTGTTTAAATAACGGTCTTTCAAACATATGTCAATATGAGGAAGCAACTTGGGCTGGCAGTATAACATCTTCTGGTGGCCTGGTTTCTGCTCTTGATGACTACAATAACTCAAGAATGACGGATAAATCAATTACAAATAGTCCGTATCAGTCTGCTGCCAGGATTCCGATTGCTTTCATTCCAACAACGCTGAATTCTGCCAATTCCAAAAGAAGGAAAATGGAGAATAGCTCTATTGATGAACCAGATCGTTTGTCAGAATTGCAATCTCAAATCACAAAATTGAGTGAAACAGTTTCGATATTAACTGCTACTATCAATGCAAATAATAAGAAGTCCCATTTCAGTGCGTCCGGCCCAGTCGTTGACAGACAGACGCCTGAGTCTTTGGACTTTAGTTCCTCGCCTGCGAGCAATTTTAATATACGAAGTAATATTGAGTACATTGATTTTTACGCAAATTACAAAACGATTTTGGTTAGAAAATCTCGTGTCATGTACCACGGACCATTTTCTCTGTTCTCAACGTTAAAGAAAGACAAGTTTTTGAGCATTGGTTGGAGGTCACTTCGTGGCGAGAAGAAAAGGGAGCAACAATCTGAAAAGAATTCTGTACTGGACGTTTCTTCATTATCTAGTAAGAAAGAAGTGATCGTTCAGTCTGTCGAAGATATCAAGGCAACTTTAGAAGGTCAAATTCAAAACGCACTTCCTCCCAAGAAAGCTATCTGGTTGCTTATAAAGAGATTTTTTGATTCTGTATATCCATTTTATCCCTTCATCTCCAAGGATAGTTTCATTGATACCATTTCTGAGCTAATTGGCTCTGAAAGCTACATAGATGAACCTGTTGATGTGAAGATCCAAAATAGAATTGACTTTGCACATATGGGGTTACTTTTGCTAGTTTTAAGGATGGCTTATTTATCCGTGATCAACAACATGAAATCTATTGGTGGTGATGTTACCGAAGACAAGATACACGATTACTTGTCTGCCACTGCTATGTCTTTCAATTTAGTGTCAATAGCTCAACTATGTCTTAATCAGTTTAGAATATTGAGAAAGGCAGACATTCCAACATTTCAATTGGCTTTATACTTGCGCATATATAATAGACAGTCACCCGAATATGATGGTAACATTGACACTTTTGACATCCAAATATTCACCGGATTGTTATTTCAAATCGCTTTTGCTATCGGATTGCATGAGGATCCCATTGGCTTTGAACAAGACGAATTACACTTGCGAAGAAAGATGTGGTATTATTTGAAATATTTGGATATTGAAGAAAGTTTATCAACTGGTGTCCCATTGCGATTATATAATATTAATTCCTGCACTCGTTTACCGGAATTTGTTCGTGAAAGGCCAGGATTTTTGGAAGACGTGTTGGAAAACAGAATCATCAAAAGCATACAGGAAGACCATCATTGGGCGGAGAGTGCTAAAGAGTTGGTGTCAATGGTCACTGGTTATCAACCTTGTAGGATCGAAGATGTGCTAAATTGCTTGTCGGAATTCACGAAATACCCTCTTGCCGACTACAGTTCGTTGAATTCGATAATGACTTCTACAGCTATAACTGACGATGTCACTAGGTGTCGAACTATCAAGAGGTATCTAGACGTGAAGACCATTTTAATGAGAGTATACTATCATTTGATGCTTCACTATGAGGAGTACAACGATTCCGAAACTGCCAAACGTTATTTATTATTAAGTTTAAATTTGAACTGTGATATCCTTGCTAATTTCAACTTCAGAAACATTAATAAAGCATATTTAAGTTGTGGCTGTGAATATTTATATTTCCCATTTCAATCAGTTTCTTTGACGTCGTTCTTATTACAACTCTCTTTATTTTTGAGGTTTGATAAAGTTGCAGTTGAAACTTCAGACCAGAAGAGGCGGGAGGAGTTGAATAACATCAAAGTAACGATACTCAAAAACTTCAACATACTTTTGTTTGCCAAATCTAAATTTGCGACAACGTACTACACCACATGGAGATCTGTCAAGTCTATATACCAGATTATAAGAAATGTGGAGGAATCTGGGTTCTTCGTAAGAGACGGAGATACTGTGACTAAAACCAAGCTGCCAAATAATAATTTGGAAATCCCCACAAAAAACTTCTTGGAAGGAACTTCTGAGAGCTTTGTCTTAGAATTGCACCGCTTAGTTGATAGAGAGTATTTTAAATTTTTGCTGGTAAACCAGACGGATAACTACCAAGACGGTCTCAATCAACCTTGTGCTTACTATGAAGCTATAGTAAATGATGAGACTTGGAGTAAGCACAAGAAATCCAAATTGGGCAATAGGTTTTACGCCAACTTGTCTAATCATAATATCAGCTATGACGGTCTCACTGATAACATTAACAATTTCTTCAGCGATCTTATAGATTTTTAATCAATCGTCAGGATTTAGACGCACAATTTCCGAAAGTTTTTTTTTTTTTTGTAAAACAGCTCCGAAAAAAAAAAAAAAACTATCGGCTTTTTGCTTTTTGTTTTAGTTAATTTTTGTTTGTTTCGTTGTTGATCATAACGGAACTTTCTGGTAACCAAACTGAAGGTGACTTTTATTAAAGGTCAAGACCCCCAACTCTGCTACCAAAAGTTTCAAGTTGTGTTTGAAATCATTATCAAGGTTATATTCCCATAGCTTTTGTTTTTGTATGAGATTTCAGCATGAGCTCAAACTCGGAATCACCACCAAACGTACAGCTGTCAAATAAAGATCAAGATGTGAAACTTCCCCGCAAGCGAAACAGAATCCCAGTGGCTTGTAGTGTTTGTCGTAAGAGAAAGGTGAAGGTATGTCCAAAATTACAGCTTCAAATGATCACTCATTTACTAACTCCTAAATTTTTTTTTTTTCAGTGCGATAGAGGAAGACCCCATTGTGAAGTTTGCCAAAGGTACAACGTTGCTCATTTATGTGTCTATCAAGAGCCCTCTTGGACACAAAATAACTTTTCTGGGGCTACAGAGAACTCAAATTCGAACAGCTCACAGCAAACCTCGAGGCGAAATCACGGCCCGGAATTTAGCGACAAGGCTAATACCGATAATACCTTGGTAGAATCCAGGCCTCAATTTACAACCTTCAAATGTCCACTAGAGCCTGGAAATCAAGCAGAGAGTCTCCGAAATACTCCTTTACCAGCAATAAGCATCAATCGTTTCAACAACAACATCAGCAATTTAATAAATCATTCTGCTGAACCGATCAAACACTCAAGTTCAAATTCTTTAGGGCTCGGGGATTCAACCGCACATTTCAAAAACTACAGAAATATCAATCCTCCTCAATCAAATGAAAGGTCAACCTCTATGTTTATGGACTCAGGGTTGTCACAGCCGTCAAACTATCTGAGTTCACCATCACTTGTTCAACAAAGACCACCACTGCTTCCTTCGCTACGACAAAATGGCGAGAGTGATACAATCACTGATGACTCAGTATCTCCCGCAATTCAATCAGAGTTGGAAAGGATGAAGCAAAAAATAAAGGAGATCGAAGCATCCATTACTCTTTCAAAGACATTTAATCGTTCCGCTGGGAATCAGCATTTTGGTCAGCTGAACAAACTTCAGCAAAAATCTTTCGGCGATAATCAATACAATACTTCAACGGCTCCCGCTTTGAGAGAAGACGAAAATGGCAGCAAACTGCCTCTGAAAACTAGTCATAGCAATGCACAGGATGGGTTTTTCAAAGTTCCAACCGATACATTTGAGCCTCGTATAGACCCAAATGATGTGTTAGACTTTTACGCGGACTATATCTCTGTTCATATTAGGCAGTCCAAATTAGTGAGCCATGGCCCTCTCAGTTGGCTTACAATTTTGAAAAGAGATCGATTTATGAAAATTTTGTGGCTGAAGACTATTGAAGTTAAAAGAAAATACAACTTATTTCCTCAAAATCTTTTGAAAAGAAAACGATCTGATACCGAACAAGAAAAAGATTCCTTGTTCAATAATAAAGGCATCGTGATCTCAAACATTAGTTCTGAGGTTTCTGAAAGCAAAGCTGAAAGTAAAGTTGAGAGAAAATTTCATGAAAAGATGTTGGAGCAAGAAGGGTTCAATGACATTCAGCCTTACAAGACAACGACACCAAATTCTACTTCTCTCAGTAGAAATTTGACGCCATTAAGCCCTCCTGATGATAAAGAATCAGCGGAACTGAAGTTACTAAAGCTGGTAGAGGATATATTACCAAAGAAGAAAGTGATATGGTTGAGTTTGGATAGATTTTTCAAATTTATATATCCACTCTTCCCGTGCGTCGATCAAGGAATATTTTTAAAAGATATTAGTAAGATTATTGGTGAGCGGTCTCTTGATGATGAGCATGTAACAAACGTTTCCATTGAAAAGAGATTGAGCCTTGCGACCGTTGGGACATTGTTGTTGTTTATAAGATTTGGGTACTTGAGCGCTACGAGCAACTCTGGCCAGAGCCATTCTGGATTGGATGAGGATGCTCGGTTTTTGCTTGAAAACCCAGTGGGGCCTGAAGTTATAGTAGTTGCTCAATCATGCTTGAACCAATTTGAGTTGATGAGAAAAACTTCGATCGGGATTTTTCAACTTGCATTGTTTATGAGGCTATACCATAAATATGCTCCTGAAGAAGGAGACATCGCTGAAGGTGGGGATTCTTTGGTCTTTGGAGGGTTGTTGACTCACATGGGTTTATCTCTTGGATTGAACAGAGATCCCTTATCTTTTGGAATCAATGAAAAAATTGTTAGTTTATGGAGGAAATTGTGGAGCACGCTTTTATTAAATGATTCAAAAGTTACAAATTCTATAGGGTGTCCTTCGACTATCAATGATGAAAACTTTGATACACATCCTCCTACTTTTGCAGGTGAGATTTATTCGAACCACGTTGATCTCGAACTCGAAAAAGTGGCGATTGAATCACTCAACCAAAGTCATAAGTGGAATCTGAAGTTGAAAGAACTCACCAGTTTAGTTTCAAAAATCAGAGATCCTCCAAAGTTGTTTACAATTATCAACAAGTTAAAAGATTTCGATTCCTTCATTTCATATGAATTTGGAAGTCTCAACGATTTAATGACACTTGATAACAACAACCATCTTGATAATGTTGTAAAGGCTAAAAAAATTGCAACTTATTTAGAATTTCAAACGACTGTTCAAGTCATCTATCATTTTGTATTCATCCATTTGGAGGAGAAGAAGGATTATCAAGGTGCTGCATATTTTTTGAAAAAGAATTTGAAAATTGTTGCTGAAATAATATTCAATTTCAATACATTGATAATGGATCTACACAAATATGTGGGGAATGGATTTGATGTTTATTTAACCCCAAAGATTGAATGGGCTTCTCATAGGACTCAACAAATACAATTCGCGCTAATAGTTAGATTGCAGCATTTGAGATGTGCTTCTGCCTTGCATAATGCTTTAACCCCAGAATTAAGCTCGGCGTTGGACAAATTGTGTGAAACTATATTGCAGAATGTTGATATATATCTGCACGGTCTCTCACAGTTGAAAAGCTCTCATTATTTTGCTTGGCGAATATTAAAACAGCAACGTGCTGTTATTGAAATTTTGAGAAGCCATCCTGAAACCCTTTTTGAAGTGAGCAAGGATTTGAGAGTCAACATTAAGGTGGAAACTGCAAGTAAAAATACACCAATTTGCAATGTTTTCGAAGGCCTAACTATCAAAGAGATTGAAGAGCTCACCAAATTAATCGATCCTCACTATCTCAGAGAAATTGCTTCAAATGAGACTGAACGTCTGTTTGATGATCTGATCAATTCACTAGCTGCTAAAAATGTTGAAAATGATGCTGAAGTTGATCAGATCTGGTCACGACTGACATCTAAAACGATAGATGATTTCAATGAATTTGATTTTGAACACAATAATGATAGCAATCAAATCAATCTTGATAACATTTTCAATGATTCTTTTGAGTTTGATATATTTGACGGTGATTATGGGTTAACGCTCAGTTTGGTTTAGATTTTATTAGATAACTAGATATGTATTTTAAATGGAGCTTTGAGTTTAAATAAATCGTACTTGTAATATCGAGATAAGCCTTTATAGACACATACAGACATCTTCAGTTCTTCTAAATCACTACAGGTTTAATTTTTTGCAGTTTTCAAATGAATAATATTATTTTTTCCAGTTATTTAAATTTTCCAGATGTATATGACTATATATATTCAAACTTAAGCACTGTCAGCTGGTCTTAAACCGACGAAGAATGCATAACCGTAACCTGTGGCTGTGAATGTGATGGTACAACCTTTCTTGAAGTAGAAAACATCCCCTGGCTTAGCGCTTACAGTGTAACCAGCTTCATCGGCAATGGTGTATTCACCTTCAACTTCCAAGATGATCTTCATTTCATCGTAATCGTAGTGGTAGACTAATGGTTCACCAGCTTCTTGCTTGTAAAAACCTGATGAGATTTGTTGTTCCTTTGGAGCATCTGAAGTGAAAATATCACCCAAGAAGGAGTTGTTACCTGGGGATGGGATTTGAGGTGGTTTAACTTCTTTACCTTCGGCGGATGGTCTGTATAACATAGGCATTTTGAATAATTGAGATGGGGATTGGAATTGGTTGATTGAGTTGTTAACTATCAAGTATAGTGATAATGAATGAAAAATAAAGCAGAACTTACTGGAATAATCTCTCCCTTTTATATTACAATTTGTTGATTATTCATCCGTATATTATGAATCAATTGAGATAGCTAGTGATTTAAAGATGCACTTTAGATACTATTATTTTGTCCTAATCTGGAAAAAAGATACCAGACCCCAAAACGGTAACTCTAGACAGCCTCCAACTGCCTATCCTGTGACTCGGATAAAAGTGCCAAATCTGATTTTTCTGGAGGGAAACGAACGACTTTTTTAGGATCAAGTGTTTGAATTTTTTTGTGATTTTTTGGCCAAAATATTTTAGAGAAAATAGGAAAAAAACACACATACAACAAGGAGTGTTTGACAGAGTTACTGCTTCAAATTGTAATAAGCATTGTGAAGTTAGCCACGAAGGGCGGTCTATGTTATAGTTCCTTATTATCTTGCTGTTGAGTTGAGACAGATTAGGCTGTATTCGATTAATCAAACAAATTATCTAATTTGGAATTCAAGATGGCAACACGTCCTGGTCGTCGTTCTAAACGACTGCTTTCAATATCGGACGAGAAATCTCAAGTGGAGAGCAAAAAGGCACATCTATCAAATGAAGAGACAAATGATCCAGGTATGAGCTCTTCGATATCTCCGAACACACCACTTCCCAATACTGTCATTCCTCCTGAAAAGACACCATCACAGGAACTGAAACCACAACCAGTTTATAATGCAGATATCAGAAAATCGGTGCCCTATTTCTTACCACCGCCACCACCACCTGCTTTTGTGACCAATGAGATGCCGATGCAACCCGTGTATGATCCTTATATGGGGTTTGTTCCATTCCCAATGCAATACCCACAACAATTTCAACGCCAAGGACAGCAATCTCCAATACCGATGATGCCCCCACGACCATTCCCACCAATTCCCATGCCACAGAGGCCCATAGCACCTAGCTCTGAGCAAAAACCAGTGGCTTCGTCTGTCACTGATACTGGTGCATTGGATGCCCTTGCCGAGTTATCTGAATGTGTTGGGCATGATTTAACCTCAACGGATGTGAAGGCTATAAATAAAACTTTGTTGAGTCATCAATATCAAAAGGCACTGGCTGTTACTTCGAAACTTTTCCAATTCATTAAAAGCATATTGAACGGATCAGAAATGCTTGAAAATATCGATTCTGTGACTTTTGAACAGGTGAATGAAAATTATAAAAATGCAAAGGACTTGACAGAAATTTTAAAAGATTGGAAGGATATACTTGAGTCGGAGGAAGTTTATAATGACGATTTACCCTTCCATTTCACTAGTGTTGAGTCTGTGGTTTTCGGTGTCGCTGATCCAAATATTCAATTGAGATTACCTCCATATCAACCAGTGGAGAGGGATCGTAAAAAAAAATCAGTGGATTCGAACGATAACACTACATCACTGGAGAATCCGGGTATGAAGCATAAGAAATTAGTGTATGGTATGTGTGATCAATGTGAAGTGCAAGAGACTATTCAATGGAGAAGAGGACCTAATGGAGAAAGATCGCTTTGCAATGCTTGTGGATTATTTTACACAAAGTTGGCTAGAAAACTTGGACTGGAACTTGCTGGGCAATTGTTAGCTCAAAGGAAATTTGCTGGGTCTGCTAGTGATCGAAGAATACCACCTGCATTATTAGCTGAAGATATAATTCATTATTATATCATCGAAGAGGTGGATACTGGAAGAAGACAAGAAGTGAAAGTGGAAGATTTTGGTAAATTAGAATTTTTTGATAATTCAGTGGATCCTCCAAGGCTGAAGAAGAAATTAATATTATACCCACTTGTTGAAAAATTAGCAGAAGTGATTCTTGATGTTACCAACATGAATTCAAAATATGATCCTAGTCATGAAATTAAAATTCTTAAAGAGAGGAAAAATAATGGACTATCACCAAGTTCAGAGCCTTCAATTCCAGTGGAAGCTGGGAAAATTGAGACAACAAAGAAGAGTACATAATTCACGTCATGAAATATTTTTTTTTAATAATACAAACATTATGTAGCAAGCAGCAAATAATATACAAAGTGTAAAATAAAAGTTGTTAAAAAAAAACCAGCTAACTTCAATTCACACTTAAAAAGTTTCATCACATCATTCATATCAAATAGCTTTTAATTCTCAAGTTTCATTGGGTAAAGTTGGCATATGCGTATATAACCACATCAATGTTTTTTTCTTCCCACTTTCGGCATCCTTTCTGTAATTTTCTAAATATTCAATAGCCTGAGCTTCATTGCAACTATAAAAATCCATATACCTTTCAATGAAACCGAAAATCTTCTTTCTCCGGAAATATGTTCGCTCTTTTTGTTTATCTCTCCAAAGTCGTCCATATTGAGCATCAAGAGACCTTATCGAAGGATTACCATCTAGTCCATAGTAATATTCTCTCCATATATCATCTACTGTTGCTAAAAATCTTTTAATAGTTATCAATGGGATACCATCATGTGTAGTGAGATTTCTGTTGTCGCCAGGTTTTGGTTCTGAGTTAGCAGTTTGCACAGAGGGAATCGATGGTTCCTCCCTCCTATTCTGATGTTGTTCTTGTGATTGACCAAGATCTTGGTGTCGAACTTGACGGAGATTCATTTGCTGTTGCTTCCGTTGTTGATCTCTTTGTTGGTCCAGCTGCTGCTGCTGTTGCTGTTGTTGCTGTTGTTGCTGTTGTTGCTGTTGTTGTTGTATAGACGATTCGGTAATCGGGAGCGATGAGGGTGGTACCAGTTGATGAGATGGCTGGTGTGATGCTTGGTGACTCGGCAGTTGATTGAATACTGAGACTTGCTGCAAGGGCTGCTGCAGGGAGTACTGTGATTGCAAAAGCTGTGGTTGAGATTGTTGTTGATGATGATGATGATGATCGGTCCTGTTTGAAGGTTCCGCCCCCAGGGCGGAAGACCCTAGATAGGGACTAGTCGTTGCGGGGACTAGCAAATCAAAACTGGCCGAACCGTTCAGCCGATGATGAGGTTCCTGAGGATAACCTGGCACGGTGGCCTTCAATGGGTTCTCATTCCCCGTGGGTTGGGTCAGATTAGCATTAAGCGAAGAATGAATCAAGTTAAAAGTGGCTGAAATGTACTGTTTCAATTCCTCATGGTTTAAACTGCTTTCTCTTTGAATTTGTATTGTGAGTCTCTCCAAATGGTCTAGACGAGAACTTATCTCATTTAGTCTATGGTTAAGATGATCCATATGCTGATGAGTAGATACGAGTGGATATAATGACGAAGCCAACAATAACTCATACTCCTTTGTTTTGTTTATTTATTTAAGAGTTTTTGTTTTTTTTTTCAGTGTCATCAATCAGGCATTAGAGCATCTGAGCATTTCCCCATTTCCAAACTAAGAGTTGGACGTGGGAATAGGAGAAGGAAAGGCGGTCATTAAAGAGTTGCAGAGCGCTTATTCTGAAGTAGTGGTGGCTGAATGTTTGCTGGTGGTGTCAATGTGCCAGGGTAAAGCTTTGTATTACACAGAGGTGGGTTTGTACAACTTCCGTATACGGTAATTACCGTATACGGGTGGTTGCCGTATATTGGGGGCTGTTTGCCAGTTTTTTGCTCTTTCTTCCGTTAGTGTACAATAATTAACATTGCAGTGGTGTCATATTATACATGCATTTGTAACCAAACAACAAACTAGGAATATAATGACTATAGAAACTCTCAACAGTCCCCGTGCTGAACAAGAAAAGTGAGTCTCGCATATGAATGATTGACTGTGACGCCCAGGGTGAATAGGCAAGCCTTATCTACCTGCGTCATTGTTTTCTTATCAAAAGATGGAGCAAGTTACTAACAAAGAACCCATAGAGATACAAAGATACAGTCTGTCAACACGCCAAATGAGACATTTCTCAAAAGTAATTCCAACTTCACCAACTTGAAGATAACCATAAAGTAAGTTGGAAATTTTCCACAATATATGATATTTCCTATATATATATTTACTAACCGCCAAT
The DNA here is from genome assembly GCA_003706265.2 of Nakazawaea holstii. Classification (NCBI taxonomy): domain Eukaryota; kingdom Fungi; phylum Ascomycota; class Pichiomycetes; order Alaninales; family Pachysolenaceae; genus Nakazawaea; species Nakazawaea holstii. The sequence continues at coordinate 67,870 of PPKU02000034.1, read as the reverse complement.
TGCTTTATATAGTCATTGGCAATTACGGGATTTGGTGCAATCATCATCTTTAGAGCCATCCAAAGTATTATTCACTTGCAAAGATCAGTTGAGGAGTTATAATTACAAGACAAACAAGATCACAAACTATTGTAAATTAGAATTTCAACCTCGTTGCTTTTCAGAGCAAGATGGAATGATGGTATCTGGTGGAGTAGCATCGAGTCATGCTGGTTCATCATCCAGTAGCAGCACTTCATCACTCGGGCATTCCAAGGGCCTTTTGAACATTTACAATAAAGATTTGGATATCAATCATACTGCTATTGTTGGTTCATTGATCAATAACAACGTTTCTTTATATAAAGATACTAATCATCAGTACAACTGTTTAGTCAGCAACAACGACTACTGTTTGTATTCATGTGATATTCAGACCAATGGTTCTGTGAAGATTAAAACTGAAACCAACTTGGGTTTTGCAGTTAATCATGCATCTCTATCTTCGGACAAGAAAACAACAGTGGCATGTGGAGATTCAAAAAGAATTGTCTTACTCCATGAAGGCCAAGGATGGGGCGGTTCAAAGCAAGCACTTCCTTCTCATAAGAAGATTTCGTTAAAGACATCCTATGATAGTGGAATTTCCACTGCGTTCAACTCTGATGATAAACAATTTTGTTGTGCCTTCCAAGATGGAGTCACTGTTGTCTACGATGTCCGAAATTACAAACAACCATTGCATACTATTTACTCAACAAGACCAAAAGCCCAGCATGGGGCATTCAGGTGTTGTAAATTTTCAAAAGGTACTGATGATTTATTGTTTATAAGTGAGCACACTGGAAGAGTTCACATGGTTGATACGAGAAATTTTGAAAAACATCAAGTCATATTACTACCCAAGTTGATCTATTCTCCAGGAAATAGCGTAACTGATGGGATTTACCATGAACCTCTAGTGCGAGAGTACCAACACGCAATATCTTCTTTCAACGGGATGTCCAATAACAGTATCAGATCCAATGTTAATAATGATTACTTGTACCTTTCCAATGGGATTCTGTCACAACACTCATCCTCGAGATATAGTTATATCAACAATGACTCAGAAATCAGCTTCTTTGATGATGACTGCGATCAGAGATCTAACTTGGAAAACGAGGATTGGTCTGAAGTGGATCAAGAAACGGCAATTGACTCACAGCGAGCTTCTGATGGCTTTTATACAAACTCCAATAACATGTTCTCTGTCAATAATCATTTTGCTGGGCGCAGAGTGACACCGGCAAGAAATTTCAATGACGATAGTGATTATCATATGATGTATGATGACTCACTGGTTGATATTAATGGAATTGATTGGTATTATGATCCTGACACGGGGAAATCTCATCTTTTGGTAGGATGTGACAAAGGATTGTTCAGATGGGACGTTGATTCTTGGAGCAGAAGATGTTTCCCGAGTTATCAAATCTGTTAATTCTACGTACGAACGCTATACTAGTTATTATATCGCATATTTCATTCATTAATAAACCTAATTTGACATTAGACTGTAGATATCATATTGCGTATGTTTTCTCTTCCATTTTTCATTTTTTTTTTTTTTTTTTGTTAATAACTTGTGAGGTCTGGTTGTTAAACAAATAAATATAAATATAAAACTGAAAAGGTTGTAAATGCTCATTGTGATATAGGATAAGCTTTAAGATAATGGCTGTAAGATCAAGTAATTCTACCAGTGCTGCGTCTCCGTATGACTCAGTTACTTTTGGAAATACTTTATCTTTGAGAGTGGACGGTGACATTGGAGCACTGTCTTTAGCGCCAAATGGAAGAGATGCAGTACTTGCTGGGTATGTATTTTTGAAGCTGTTTGACTCCTGTTTGATCACACCCCATTTTTGAAACTTCATATACTAACCAATCGCAAAATCCAGTCGTCGAGGATTGTACGTCATAGATTTAGATGATCCTTTCTCCGAGCCTAGATGGTTGCATCATGTAACATCGTGGGAAGTGGCAGATGTACAATGGTCACCACATAATTCCAAACCTTCTTGGTGTGTCTCAACTTCGAACCAAAAGCTGATGGTTTGGAATTTGGCAAGATCTTCTTCAAAGGCCATCGAACATGTCTTGCATGGACATTCAAGAGCAGTTACAGATATAAATTTTCATCCACAAGATCCTGAATTGTTGGCTCTCTGTAGTGTCGACACTTTCGTTTCAGTATGGGATCTTCGAACTCCAAGAAGGCCAGTTGTGCAATTGGCTGATTGGAGGGCTGGGGCTTCACAAGTGAAGTGGAATTATATCAATCCATACACCATTGCCAGTTCTCATGATAATTATTTCTATATATGGGATACAAGGAAAGGGGCAGAACCACTCCACAAAATTAATGCACATTCAAGAAGGATCAATGGGTTGGATTTTGGTAGATTATATGAAAGTGAGATAATAACTTGTTCAAATGATTTATCTGTTAAATTTTGGGATTATAGCAAGAGTACAGAAGAACCTACGTATACGATCAATACGGATTTCCCCGTGAGCAGGGCGAGACATTTACCATTCGGGATATCCACTTGTGGTATAATGCCATCTGCAGGAGGGAACAATGCCATATACACTGTCGACTACAAGGATCAAACAGGGGTAAGCAAAATGAAATCAAACTATGTTTTTAAAGGTCATACAGAACCTATCAAAGATTTCTTGTGGAGGCAAAGGCACTCATGTACCGACATTGATGATAGAGAATTTCAATTGGTTACTTGGTCCAAAGATTGTGATTTAAGGTTGTGGCCAGTGGGTCAAGATTTTTACGAAAAGGCTAATTTTAAAAGAAATGAAAAATTACCTGAGGGTAAATCGTTGCCTTCTTATAAGTATGAAACTTTTAGAAATGAACCTCCTTTGGACATTGATAATGATGACGAGATACTGAATGCTATAGCGAAAAGTGCAACAGGGCATTTTGTATCATATAAAGGTGGTTCTACAAATGCTGCTAGCTCTCTGAATAACCAGTTGAACTGGATCTCCGGGGTAAGGATAGGGAGGTCTCTGGAGACTGGCACAAATGAGAGAAACATTTTTGAAACAGGTGACAATGTTGATTCTCTGATTGCTAATTTTGGAGAAGAGGTTAGTATGGTTGGACATAAATTCCCCAAAATTCGTTTCGAAAAAATCTATGTTTCCACTGGTTCATTGATATTTTCATTGATGGGGCCATGGTCTGCTGATACGTCTGATGAGCACAAGGATGATTTGATTTTTTTGAGAGTAGAAGCCGATTTCGATAAGGACTATCCGCTATCAGATTCACCACCGAAATTCAAAGTGGAAGATAATCACGAGCTAACAAAGGAAAAAAGACAAGAAATTGTCAAGGGGCTTGAAGAGATCACTTTGAAATACAACTCTTATAATAAATTTTGCCTTGAACCATGTTTAAGGTTTTTAATGGGTGAAAAAATTGATTTAAATGATGGGTTTGATGATGATGCATTGATGATTGATCCATTTGAAATACCATATGAAGGAGAAGAGTTTGAATACTCTGATTCTTCTAGTGTAATGACTGGTATGACTTCTGACAATGAATCAGAGGATGAGTTAATACCAGAAACAACGCCAACAGAAGATTCTAGAATAAACCGTGTTGATCATGGATTCGACAGTACCCCTGTCCCGAAAGGTTGTGGAGCTATATGGACTTCAAGTGGTCATTTGATTTGCTTTTTCATCCCACAAGCAGAAAAAGCGAAAACGGCTCTATTGAAATTTGATCAACAGGGATTTGGTCTAACAGGTGCTTTAGCAAAGACAAATCGAGCATCACAAAAATCTAAAAAAATTTCTAGGTTGGAAGATTCTGATAGTGCAAGTGAAAGTTCTTCGGATGATTCGTTTTCCAATGACTGGGATGATATCTTACAAGATGATGTACCACGTATTTCAAGATTTTTGAGAAACAACATTGGCATGAAACAATATGGACTAAACAAGAAACCTTCGGTGATCACTAATAATATGTCTATACCTACGGCATTATCACAAAAGACTCATTCATCTAAAGGTGGAGCCGGTGTTAAAAATGTCATTCAATTCCATGATTTCCGCCATTTGATTCCATCAAAGATGGAATTAGCGTTTGAATACCGTATTTTGGGGGATTCTCCAGAAGAATTGGCTCGTCATAACTCTTTTATTGCCGAAAAATATGGTTACACAGATGTTGCTGATTGTTGGAAAATTCTCAGCGTGGTGTTGACAAAGGATATTGAAGTTGATTACGATGAAATCGTATCGCCCTTGATGAACAGTAACCTTCAAGGGAATCTCAACAAGATGTTTGGTGACACTACAGGTAACATGTTGCAACATTTCAGGTTTTATTGGGGAGGACACCCCTTTGGGGCAAGGTGGCTTGCAAAAAAACTCATAGAATACTATGAGAAAAAACAAGATGTTCAAATGTTGCTGATGTTATCCTGTATTATGTTTGAAAATCCAGATCATACAGCAGATCCAACTGTACCTATTCATACCCCTTACAAAAAGGAAGTTCATCATTTTAAATCTACAGTTGCATTCAGCGCTTCTGAGAATTCCCTTTCTCCTCACCACTCATGGAAATTGAGAAGTCATCAACATCCAACTCGAATGAGTTCAATTGCTAGCTCAATGTCTTCATTTGAACAGAAAAGCTTGAAATCTGGATCACCAGAAAGATTTCAAACTTATTTCAAAAAGCAAATTCAATCACCGTACTCTGTTAATCGGGAAAGTATTTATGATATTCCAAGTACTCCTCAAAGAACACCATCATATTTCCATCTACCTTCAAGTGTTAGAGAGGATAGAATTCCTAGTATTCTGTCATTTGGTGAGAATTTCCAATTGAGTAGACACACTTCCTTAGCTAGTATTGCACAACAACAACTTCCTCACAAGATTGAGACGCTGGAATTACCAATACCAGAAGTTAAACTTGAGATTTTCAACCAAAGCTCTACTGACTTGTCGGATGATATCTACTCTATGTCAATGCTAGACTCGGCAGATGAGATCAAATTGAAGAGATATAGAGAAGAATACGCTTCGATTTTGTACCTGTGGGGACTTCACACGAGCAGAGTTAAAATTTTAAAATTCAATTATCCTAAGCACAGAGATGAGTCATTATCAACAGAGTCTGAATTCGACATTCATAAAGGGCATATTGGTTATAGTGATTCTCTGACCAGGTTGATAGATCCAGATGATCCTTTGTACGTTCCAACGACATCCAAGTCCAAAGTTTGTAATTACTGTGGACTTTTAGTGAACAAGAGATTGTTTGTATGTTCAAGATGTGCTCATATCTTGCATGCTGAGTGTGCTTCCCAATGGTGGACTAAGTCTGAACAGACGGAGTGTCCAAGTGGTTGTGGTTGTCACTGTTTGGAGAACAATTTGATCATATAGTGTGAATAAAATTGATAAATTGCATATGTTTACCTTTTCAGTAAATTAAAGCGAAAACAAAAAAATCTAAATCTAAAATCTAAATCATATTACAAACTGGAAGGAGACTCTTAGAAGTACATCTGAAGGCAGAGTCAGAGAATTAGAAGAGTTTAATTCCACTTGCATATTTTCATATCATAAGAGAAGTTACCAGTTGTAATTTTTGTTTTGGTTCATTTTATATCATAATTATAGCATGGCAACTAATAACAACGTCAAAGCACAAAATCATGACGTGAGACGACAATTATTCTTGGGAATAACAAAGAAGATAAAGAGTACTGCATCTTCTTCTAGATTAAATGGACGGCGTGAGGAAATCACTTCCCCTACTGCAGATTCTGTTCCTCAATTCTTACTACCATCTTCATCCCATACCATACCCAAGAGTCCGCGCTCCAGAAGAATTTCACAAAAACTGTTCACCCCAACAAATACATTCAGTTCCAATGGGAACTCCTCGATGAGCATTGAAAGTTCTACAGATAGTTTGAGGCTGCCGCCGTTTGTGAAGAGCGATGTAGTGCTGCTGCTGCCACTGCCGCCACAACCGACTAAATTGATATTACACAAGAAGGAGGATATAAATGATTATGATTATCACACATTCAGTTCGAAGCATAGATTAAGAACTTCAAAGATTAAAGCATTAGAGCAAGCAGAGGTTACTGCCAGTTTATACTTCAATTTCGAGCTGAATGACGATGTTGAAGAGGTGTTGAACGAAGATGAAAATAATGAGGTTTTAATCTGCTTGCCTGGGTTGGATAGAAAGTCAACGAAAATAACAGTGGAGCAATTTCAACTTCAATTCCAGCAGGGTAGGAGAAAGGATGCCAGGTAGATAACATATTAGCTGTATAGTTTAATTTAGTAATCGGTCAAGGAAGGTACAATAAAAAATCACACATTACATTCGGATACTCCGTCTCGTAAATGAGTAGCACCTATGCCTGAATTCGCATCGATACCACACTCTAGGTGAATGGTCATGATAAGTGGCACAGCTAAGAAACAACCAAGCAAGCCGCTGCTATTGTTGTTGTATTTGGAATAATTGGCAGCATTGCACGGGTTTTTTGGCCGGGTCAGTTGTGATGTTTTTTTTCTGAAGTTCAGCCTGCTTTTCTGTTATTTCACATGATGATACTTACGCCAACTTCAACTTCAGTTTGAATCAAGTAGTAATATTGAGACCTTACATTTGAAGAAGATAAATGAATATCGTTAAATTACAAGTAAGTTCTAGTTATCAATTGAACAATATAGTTTTGATCTATGTAAATAATCAGAGTGTGAATAACTGATCGAGTACTAACCCTATGTTATTTAGAGGAAATTCCCGGTTCTTAACCAAGAGGACCTTTTCAATGTCATTGAAGACTTTAGATCAATCGATGCCGAAGATAAAGGCTGGGCTGATAAGATGCAGGTCATTGAAAGCGTCTCTCTGTCAGGGAAAGGATCATATGATGAAGTTAGAAACACTTTAAAAGAAGTTAGTGTTGATGCTTCCGGTCATGTTGAATTGGATGATTTTGTCGAATTGATTGCCAAATTGAAAGAATTGAAAGTTCAACCTTCAAGTTCCTCTGGTGTTCAGCATTTAGGAACTGGACATAATTCTAAGGTTGTTGTATCTGGTAGAACTTCTGGAACTACACATACGATCAATGATGAAGAAAGAGTGGAATTTACAAGACATATTAATTCTGTTTTGGCAGGAGACCCGGACATTGGAGATAGATTACCATTGCCATTGGACACTTTTCAATTATTTGATGAATGTATTGACGGTTTATTGTTGTCGAAATTGATCAATGATTCCGTTCCGGATACAATTGATACCAGAGTTTTAAATTTCCCTAAAAAGGGAAAGACTTTGAACAATTTCACCATGTCAGAGAATGCAAATATTGTCATCAATTCTGCCAAGGCCATTGGATGTGTTGTTGTCAATGTCCATTCTGAAGATATAATTGAAGGTAAAGAACATTTAATCTTGGGTTTGATTTGGCAAATTATTAGAAGAGGTTTGTTGAGTAAAATTGATATCAAATTACATCCAGAATTGTATCGTTTATTGGAAGATGATGAAACTTTGGAACAATTTTTAAGATTACCACCTGAACAAATCTTGTTGAGATGGTTCAACTATCATTTGAAACTGGCTAATTGGAATAGAAGAGTTAGCAATTTCTCCAAAGATGTGGCAGATGGTGAAAATTATACCATTCTTTTAAATCAATTAAAGCCAGATCAATGTTCAAGACTGCCATTACAAACATCTGATTTGTTAACAAGAGCCGAACAAATTTTAACCAATGCTGATAAGATTGGTTGTAGAAAATATTTGACACCAAATTCCTTAGTTGCTGGTAATCCTAAATTGAATTTGGCATTTGTTGCCCATTTGTTCAACACATGGCCTGGATTAGATCCAATTGAAGAATCAGAAAAACCTGAAATTGAAGAATTTGATGCAGAGGGAGAAAGAGAAGCTAGAGTATTTACCTTATGGTTGAACTCTTTAGATGTTGATCCTCCTGTTGTTTCATTATTCGAAGATGTAAAAGATGGACTTGTCTTGTTACAAGCATTTGATAAAGTGATGCCTGGTTCAGTGAATTGGAAACATGTCAATAAGAGACCTTCAAATGGATCCGAAGTTTCAAGATTTAAAGCCTTGGAGAATACAAATTACTGTGTCGAAATTGGTAAGGCCAATAGATTCTCCTTAGTTGGTATTGAAGGATCAGATATCTTGGATGGTACCAAGATTTTAACATTGGGTCTTGTATGGCAATTGATGAGAAGAAATATTGCCTTGACTTTACATTCATTGTCTGCCAATGGTAAGGAAGTTACCGATGGTGATATTTTGAAATGGGGTCAACTGCTCGTTGCCAAAGGTGGTAAATCATCCAGCATTAGATCTTTTAAAGATCCATCTTTGTCCACTGGTATTTGGATATTAGATCTCTTGAATGGTTTGAAACCAGGATATGTCGATTACGACTTGGTCGCACCTGGTAACACCGAAGAAGAGAGATATGCTAATGCCAGATTGGCCATTTCTATTGCCAGAAAATTGGGTGCCTTGATTTGGTTAGTTCCAGAAGATATAAACGAAGTGAGATCAAGATTGATTCTTACCTTTGTTGGATCATTGATGGCATTAGGTATATGAGGTTGTGTGTGCGTGTTTCTTTCTTTCTTTCTTATGTTTATTTTTTATTAATGAGGTGTCATCATCATCATGTGTAAGCTCTGTTTGTATATTTCCATAAGCTGTTTGTATTAAAATATACTGTTTTACTCTTATTCCCGCTCTTATCAAACATACTCAAAGCTCATCGACTGAAGAAAAAAGCGCCACAACTTTTTTAGATTTTTTTGGCTGAGAGAAAATAAATAAAAGTCAACTAAAAGACTTAACTCCTATCAGATCAATCATCATGTGTCGATTTCTCGTGTTCAAAGGGAAGGACCCCATACTTCTTTCAAACTTGTTGACCAGACCTGCCCATTCCATTATCAAACAATCGTATGACTCGAGACTCAGGATGCACAACATCTCAGTCAATGCAGATGGATTTGGTATTTCGTATTACCCAGAGTCCACTGATATTGACGGACCATGTACTTTCAGAGCAACTACTCCAGCATGGAACAATTTAAACTTGGAAGTTATTGCAGAAAAGACTAAGTCTAGTTTGGTGTTTGCCCATGTAAGAGCATCAACGTATGGTGTTCTCAGTGAGACAAATTGTCATCCATTCACGTACAACAATTTCACATTCATGCACAATGGTGGGATCGCCAATTTCGCTTCGATAAAGAGGAAACTCATGAACCATATCAAGGATAGATATTACAATTTGGTTCAAGGTTCGACGGATAGCGAATGTTGTTTTGTCTTGTTTTTGGATTGTTTGGATAAATTAGGTTGTGATACTATGGCTAAGCCGGGAGATATAAGTCATAACAAATTGAGAGAGGCATTGTTACAAACTATTAGTTATATCAATGTGTGGCAAAGTGAATTACCTTATAAGCCACTGGAACCTTCATTGTTAAATTTTGCCATTACAGATGGATCTACTATAGTGGTTTCTCGTTATATAAGTTCCAAGACTGATGAAGCGGCTTCATTACATTTCAGTACCGGTTCTAATTTCATTGAGTATGAACCGGGACAATTCAAGATGGAAAGGAAAGATCGTTTGCAAGATGTGATTATGATTTCATCTGAACCATTAACGTTTGAAAGAGGTGATTGGATCGCAGTACCGACTAATTCCACGTTAACGGTAAAGAATCAAACAGTTCTCTTGCATCCAATAATCGATGAATTTTATCAAGAAGATTTACAATTTGAAAGAAACAGTCAATTTGCCGAAAGTAAAGGACTCATGGGTAGTGTACCATATGGTGAAGAGCAAGAAAGCGAGTTGCCACCATTGGAAAGAGAAGGTAGAGTAAGAGTACTGTCATCTATAATGGCTTCCACATAGAAAAATGCAACTACGTCTTATCAATTAATTCACCAAAGAATAGAATTAACTTCTTTATTTCCAATAAATATATATATCTATATATACAATAAATAGAATGCATCATTTTTTTTTGTTCACTAATTCAAAAGCGATCTCATACTCATCGAAGGTTGTGAATTCGGTTTCTTAGTCTTTTTTGAATCGAGCGACATAGGTTCACCTCGTTGATCTGATTCTCTTGCGGACGCTATAATAGACGGTAGCAGATTTCCGTAATTTGGAATCAACAAATTGTTCGATCTATACGAATGAGTGAAATCAATTGGTGGTAATTGTAATGGTGGTAAAGTGATTTTTTCATTGTACTGTGATGTTGAATGTTTATTATTTGAATCTTGAATTTTAGATGGGAATTGTTCAATTGTCGTTGAAGAAGAAGAAACTGGTGAACTCTTGGTTGTTCCAAGGTCTATTGAAGAAGTTTCAGATTCCACTTTAGGTATGTCATTTGTAGTTGGATTTCTCTTTCTTCTCTTTATCGTTGATCTTTTCAATTTAATCGGTCTATGACTTCCATGCAATTTGTAATACAATCCACAAGCATTACAAATATTATTTCCTGAATCGTCTCGTCTCCATAACGGAGTCACTGTAGTACCACAGTTGGAACAAGCTATCGCCACCGATTCATCACCAGAATTATTCTCCTTCAAAGTAGTCTCTTGATGATGATGATCTGAGCAAGCTTGAGACAATGAAAGTGTTGATAAATCCTTAACTTGATCTCCCCCGGGCATGACTACTCTATTGTTGAACAGAGGACATCCACTACATGCCAGCGTTCCTCCAGTTCCATTACATCTCCCGTCACCTTTACATGTTCCCTCGTGTAATTTTGTTTCAGATACGGCCACCACGTGAAGTGGTCTTTTCAAATGAACGGGCCTATGATGATTATTTGCTCTATAATACAATCCACAAGCATTACATATTAAAGTTCCATCCGCTGCCCTTCTCCATAATGGTGTCTTCGTAGTACCACAATTCGAGCAAGATTGTCCAGTCTCCTTATTATTTGGCGAATTGGGTTCTGTTTTGATCTCAGTTTTGTCATCATCTACTGGAACCTTTGCAGGGGTTTCCTCTTTGACAGCAGTCTTCATCTCTATCACTTTCACTGTTGGAGTTTGTGCTTCAGTCATGATTCTGATATTCTTATGTCAAATACTATCTTTTCAATCTATACAAGGTTTCTGATTTACACTGGCAAACTGTGTGTGTTCGGTTCGGATTGTAGTGTTTGAGATACACAAAAAAAAAAAAACGTTCTCACTCGAAATGATAATCGATTTGATCTTCAGCCAATCACAGCAGCGCCAATACTAAGCACAGTTCCCACTTCACTATAAACTACAATAAGCCGTACAGGTTTGCTTAGTGGTGAGGTGAATGCTTGTTTGTACAAAGAGTTCAGCAGTATTCACAACAGCTTCACAGTTCCCACTGCCAATTAAAGTGAACACCAATAACTAACTGTAATTGGCTATATTGAAATCTCATATACTTATACGGCGATAGTAGATTACAACTCTGTTTACATCCAGATTCTCTAACTTCTTCTTATACACTACCGAATTTATACCAGTTTCAATTAGTATACATACTTTATTCACATTGAGCTACTACTGTAGGATACCAAGGAAGAGAATATACATATGTTTATTCGTAAATCGAAGCCTTTTATGCATCAAATTAAATTGCTTCAATCAGTATAAGCCATGACGAATACGTATAACATAGAATTTTGTTTCCTTCACTAATAATCAAGATTAAAACAATTGAAGGTGGTGATGATCAACGTGAATTAAATACTCTTCTCATTCATAGTTTTCTTGTTGTTTTGATCTTCGCACATAAAAGTGCAATTTGGGAGCTTTGTTATATGAACAAGAGGTGTTGTATTGGAATCTGTAGAATATGGCCCCTATATGCATAGAATGCTTGGCGCTAATACCCAAATGATTCTCGAAGTTTTAAACAAAAGAATTCGAATCAACTGAATTTGAAACAATATTTGAGAGACAATACTGGGATACAGGAAGATAGATACCGGTAATTCATCAGAGGTTCATATAAGTTATTCAAGATTTCACATCCTGTCTCTCAAGGAAAATGTGAATTGTTTGCAACCAAAGTAAAAAGAATTTATTTTCCAGCAATGTTATTTGCATGGACATGAAGTGGTGATCTTACAACTCTGTACTCATATTAGGCTGAGTAATATGTCTCTTCACTGGTGAAGAATGTTGACATTATGTATGTTGTATTAGGTCAACTTTTTGCAATTGCAAAGATGTATATATGTATTGTACAAACAAAGGGTTATAAGACCTAGACATACATCGTAACACCTATATCTCTCTGCTTCAACAAATTAGCAGTCACATCTTTTTGTTTTTCTTCTCTCTGCGCTGCTCCATTTGGTCGTGGAGTGGGATACCATATTTAGCTGTATTAAGCTCATTGATATCTTGTACACTCTAACTGGGCCCCCCGAAAATTTTACTTTTTCAATTTTGTTAAAAAAAAAGTTGATGTTTTGGTAACAAGTTTTTCATCTCTTAATCAAGTATCAAAAGCAACAGTACAAGATGGCCACTGAATTAACAGTTCAATCAGAAAGAGCTTTCCAAAAGGTAAGTCTTATTCAAGACACATAGATCTCCCCCATAGTTATCATTTATCCAAGTTCACTAGGTGTCATCATCCAAACGATATATAATTCAATCAAACTGTTGATCGTATAATTTTTTTTCATTCCATTTAATGTGAAGTACAACAATGTCATTCATCCTATGGAGCAATAGTGTTTCTACCAAGCAATCAGTTCACTTTGGTCTTACAAGAAGGCGTTTTACTCACCAATGATTATGAGAGTTTTCATGTAAAAAAAGATCAAAATATCAATCACAGTATAACATAGTATACGGATAAATTTTTTTTCTTGTCAATAGGATTGGAAAGGTTTCACTTTTATCTTTCTCGGAATTCATCAAGTAACAGAATAAATTCAATGTCGTCATCAAATTCTGTTGAACCTATAGACTTGATAATCATAATGGGGAGAGTAATTTTCAAAAGCCAAAGGAACTTAAAAGATACTAACAATCAAATAATAGCAACCACACATCTTCACCAACCCAAAGGCCAAGGCCAACAGAAGAACCAAGAGATGGTATAAGGAAGTTGGTTTAGGTTTCAAGACCCCAAAGACTGCTATTGAAGGTTCATACATTGACAAAAAATGTCCATTTGTCGGTGATATCTCAATCAGAGGTAAGATTTTAACCGGTGTTGTCAACTCCACCAAGATGCACAGAACCATCATTGTTAGAAGAGATTACTTGCACTACGTTCCAAAATATAACAGATACGAAAAGAGACACAAGAACTTGGCTGCCCATGTTTCCCCAGCTTTCCGTGTTGAAGTTGGTGACATTGTTACCGTTGGTCAATGTAGACCATTATCAAAAACCGTTAGATTCAATGTTTTGAAAGTTGCCTCATCAAGTGGTAAGGCTAGCAAGAAATTCTCAAAATTCTAAGTTTATAGGTTTTGGTACTTAGTTTTTAATATATAAACATATTACTGTACGTTATATCTGTGTCGTATATTGTATCCTATACCATATCATATCCTTTCATATATCCTATATCCTGTATCCTATCCCATATACTATATACTATATACTATATACTATATACTATATACTATATGCTATATGATATATCTGGACAGCCCCTAAATACACTAAAAACCCATGATCTGCCATTTCCCCCCCCCCTATACAATGTCCCACACAAATTGAGCGTAAACAACAGACAGACAAAGAGAAAGAATTTTACTCTCATAGGGTAACTTTTCTTATCATCATTTACAACAGGGTAACTCATCATGTCTGAAGACTACAAATCCCATAACCATAATGGCAACCCTATAAATGATACCTCCCAGTCCCACAACATTCCAGGGGATGAAGAAGAGTTTGGCAACGAGTTGGGTGGCGCTAGAGCCTTACTACAATTGGGTAATAAGAATCAACCGAATGATGTCGACGTCGAGGCTGCTGTGATGAAGTTAGTCGGTAATATAGACTCTCACAGTAATAATAATAACAACAACAACAACAACAACAACAACAACAATAGCAACAACAATAACAATAATAACAATAATAACCTTGGTTCCAACAATAATTACAAAAAGAGGAAATTACAATTCACTGACGAGATCACAAATTTGAACGAATTTCAACAATGGACAGGGTTCTTGGAAGAGGAACTTAATGCTTCTACACAACCTCATCACCATCAACAAGGTACAGATGTCTCATCTGCAACGAATAACGAGGAAAATGAGAATCTCACGTCTGAGGATGATGATGCAGAAGTGCCATTTTTAAACACAGATGGTATGTCCTCGTCAACAACTCCAAAGAGGTCTCGTAAATATAGGAAAAAGGTTGATAGTTTAAATGTGGATCCAGAGCTTGCCCATCTCGATTCCAACATCCCACCTTCAGAGCATGAACAACTTGTCCATGCTGCAATAATGAGTGCAAGAGATTTGGAAAATGAATTTGGTCCGATCAATGTTCAAGCCGTTTCCGATTATTTCAAGGAAAGTCAACAACAAGAGCAACAGCAACAACAACAACAACAATCACAAGAAAAAAATCAAGAAGATAGGTTACTACAAGAACAAGCAGCTCAAGCAGTCGTTGCTGCTGCTTCGCAACAACTGGGGAGGCTTAATAATAATAAGACACAGACTGATAATTCATTGAATAAAGATCATAAAAAGAGGAAAAATCACAAGAAATCCAAAGGATTGACTAGTAATGAAAATGCACAAATAGTTGCCGAAGTAGTTAACAAGGCTCACCCATGGTTAACTTCCACCGAAAGGGTGTCAATGGATCTGAGCCCTTCGTCATCAACAACAACAACTAGCAATGTGACAGGTCAGCAACAACAAGATCATCTGGATTCATCAGAGCCAAAAAAATTGAAGAAACAACGTCAATCTATAAGTCAACCTTCGTCGGTACAACTGGGGAAGACTTTTTCGAAAGAGGAAGTTGAAGCAATTGATCAATATATCTTGGCATTTTGTCATATCAATAATATGACAAGAGAACAGATGTGTCAAAGGATATGGTCAAATAAGAGACAAAAAGATCATTTTTGGGAATCTTTACAAAAAGTCCTACCACAAAGGACTAGAGCATCACTTTATAAACATGTTCGTAGATCTTATCATATTTTCCAAGTTCGAGGTAAATGGACCACAGAAGATGATCAAGAATTGGGTAGATTGGCACTGGAAAATCCAGGAAATTGGAAACTTATTGGAGGTTTAATGGGTAGAATGCCAGAAGATTGTAGAGATCGATTTAGAAATTATGTTAAATGTGGTAATAATAGGTCTTCTTCTAAATGGTCCCTGGAAGAAGAAGCCATGTTGAAGGCAATTGTCAATTCGATGTTGTCACTGTTGGAAAAGGAAAATGAACAACTGGTTATCAATTGGACTCTGGTAAGTGAACAGATGAACGGTAGAAGGTCTAGAATTCAATGCCGTTATAAATGGAATAAGTTGACTAAAAATATTGAAAAAAAATTGAAAAACGATGATGAGGAGCACCAAGATGATGTGATTTTCAAAACAAGTGTTTCTACAACAACAAGTCCTTTAGAAAAAGAGAGACAATTATGGTTATTAGGAGAATTGAAAAGTATATACACCCATGAATCGGAAATCGAATGGGACATCATGTATACGATTTATCCAAAGGAACAATACCAACACGATGGAGATGTTGTTGATATCACCAATGGTCAATCTTTGAAAATTTATTACGATTTGGTTAAATCGAAATTACTCCCGGAGAATTACATCTTGGAACAAGATGGGAGATCGTTTATGGATGAGATGGATATGTTGATGAAAAAAGTTAATGAATTGGCATCTTGAAGGAGTACAAAATAAAGTCACGGGTGTGTATATAATATGGTGTGAATATAATATATAGGGAAAAAATGCAATTTACTCTAATTCAATTTTACTATTACCAATTGCCTTATTAACAATCTCATCGATTTGTGGCATCACTCTTCTCATGTTGATTTTATTCGACATAATTCCATAAATTTTATCAATCAATTTAACCAATGTTTCATTTCTCTTGATATAATCATTGAAATATTGTTCAAAATATTTCAAATCAACCAATATTTGCTCAAATATTTCACTTGTCTTGATAAAATCCTGAATCTTGATCAATGTATGACTTATCAATTTCGATAACACTTTATCCGTCAAGATATTTGATAATTTCAAATGCATACATTCAACTTTTGTCGCTACCAAGATTGATATAATTTCTCTCATTGTTTTGGAAACGGAATGAGGAACATTTTGAGACAAATTTGACAAATTGGTGTTGAATGTCAATGTAATTTTCTTTGTTATCGGAGCTGTTAAACTTTCAAAAATTTCCAATTCCAAATTATCCAAAATTTGGAAAATTGGTAATTGTTGATTTGATAAATTGGATTTGAAAGTTTGATCATAATAATACAAGATCTTTGGTTTCAATTCATTTTTCAACCTGTAAAAATTCATCAATGTCTTATATTTGGCATTTTCTCCCTCATTCATCAAATTTTTTTTCAAATTGGCTTCAATGAAATAATTTAAACTTTTCAAAAAATTTGCCTCAAAACCTGCTAATAAATTTTGTGATGGTATTATTTTAAAATCATTGGAGATTTCATGTTGGAAAACCAAATTTGAAGCTTTTGTAACAAACAATTTATAATACAATTCAATCAATTCTATTAAATTAACATCATCATCATCCAATTCTAACTTGTAAGATAATCTTGTATCATTTACTAACAAAGATATCACCGATGCTTGTAATTTTTGATTCACCTTGACACAAGTTGTCTTTAAAGTTTCAATAACTGTTTTATTTCTAGAAATACTAGTTTTCGAATTTGCCAATTTTTGAAAATTTGTAGAAATTGTGTTGTAAATCAGAATATTTTGAATCGATCCTGTTATTGCATTTGTGAAAAGTGGCAAGAACCCAAATTCCAAGGGGGTATTCTTGATCTCTTCTTCAGAATAAAATTGTAAAGGACCAGAATTTTGTAAATCATTTGAATTTTTGGTGAAAAAGATGATCAATTCATCACATATTTTCAATACAAGTTTTTCATTTTGTTCTTTAAATTTTGCAATCTCATATTTTTCAAATCTCAAATGTCTCTCTATAATTTCGTTATCCATTTGATATTCATTACCACTCTTTTTCAGTATATATTCATTATGTTGCTTTAAAAAATCTCCATTAACAACAAAATCAACAACAGAACTAAATTTAACTATTTTCACAATCAATGAAGTGAAAATATTAACAAATTGTTGAATCAATGTCCACAATTCCAGAACTAAAGGTAACTCAGCAAGCAATTCAGTGTTACCTATAAAATTCCCATCTTTCACCAATCTGATTAAAAATGATAATGAACAAGTTGACTCCAAGCTATAAGTGTTTAAAATGCTATTTTGCAAAAGGGTAATGTTCTTCATATATTTGGTAAATGTCTCTTCTATTTCATTTTCAATTTGGTAGTATTGAATATTGATAAAATCCACAATTGGATTATCTTGCACGTTCAACTCTAACAATTTGTACATCAATGCAATACAATTATGATCATTATTGATATTGATAGAAATACTTAATGCTGATGTGTTCAAATTGTCGATATTTATATTGTTTAATTTGTCCCAAATCAATCTCTTGTACTCATTAACAGTATTTTCCACTTCTGTCCAGATCTTGGTCAATAACAAAGAATTGGATTCCGATACTTTGCCACGCTCTTCAGATTCCAAAATCCTTGAATATTGATATTTCCCCTTTTTGTAATCATAAATTAATGAATCATAATCCTTGGTCTTAATATCGTTTTGTAAATTATGTGGCAAGTTGAACAAAAACTTATTTTCATTTATGAAATTCAAAGCTAATCTGATCATAGATTCCTTATCCTTAGCATCAACCAGTGGTGTTAAGATATTGTTGGATTCCTGTGTTGCCTGCTTTAAACTTTCCCCTAGTAATGTAAAGCTATTCAAATCTTTCTCCTTACTGAATCTATCCATCGTATCACCAAGTGAATTCTTTATGGTGATGAACCTTATAAACTCCGTGTGTAACACATCACCAAGGTTCTGTTGTCTCATCTTGATATCATGATCTAAAAAATCCAACTTGGAGAACAATTCTCTTTTGGACATTCCTTGATGAAGTTTCAAATACAGATCAACGTCGAAATTCTCTTCACTGATGAAATATTTTTGCTTCAATGGATCTCTACTATCATCGATGACATCATTTTCAAGAAGCTCCTCCACCATTGACTCATTGAGACCTAAAGGTTCAACATCATCTTTCCTCGTTATCTCATTGAAAGATTGTAATTGGGTGCTGTCTGAGTTGATCAATTTTTGAAGCAAATCGTATTGCTGGTTCAAATCTTGGTCGTATTCAAAGTCTACGTGTAGCAACGAGTCAGAAGCATAGTCTGTAGGGTCCAATGTCTTCAACTGATAGAATTGTTTTAAAGTTCTTTCATCCATATCGTTTACTATCCCGTTGTTGTTTATGATCGAGAGATTTTGTGTTTTTATTTTTTGTTTTTTTCTTTACAGAGAAATTCATCTTTACTATACATTCAAAAGACATCATCGTCATCATCGTCTTGACCCAAGGAGTCGTCGATCTCACTGATCTTCAAGTCACAATATGCACATTTCTCCACCAACGTGTTATCAATTTCCTGTTTGATTTCCCTCACTCCTTCAAGATTGTTCAATTTTTTACAATTGACCAACTTCTTCTCCAAAATGTACAATTTGTTCTTCACTTTGTAATTCTTACTAGATTTGAAACAATTCACCAAGCAGTCCTGATGGAAGGAATGGAAACAAGGGTACGTGAAGAACTTTCTTGTGATTAACAATTTCTTACAAATGGAACAAGACTCCTTTGGTTCCACTGTTAAGAATCTGTTTTTTTCAAATTCCTTCATCTCCAGTTTCAACTTGACTGAAGTGTTTAAAGCTTGGTTCATTTCCTCGTTCAACTTGTTAAGCTTGACAGAGTACTCTTCCAAAGTGTTGACAATTTCTTCTTTGAAATTGTCTACTACCATA
This sequence comes from Nakazawaea holstii, assembly GCA_003706265.2. Classification (NCBI taxonomy): domain Eukaryota; kingdom Fungi; phylum Ascomycota; class Pichiomycetes; order Alaninales; family Pachysolenaceae; genus Nakazawaea; species Nakazawaea holstii. The sequence continues at coordinate 48,571 of PPKU02000034.1, read as the reverse complement.
AAATCGGGGAATAATGCTAACAAGTCCTGAATAGTTATCAAATTGGCATCCCCGTTTCTGTTTGCCTTGGTTAGGATAAACTTTAGTACCCTTTGGACGTTTGGATTTTTCTTGTTGATATCCACTGGGACACCTTCTTCACTGCCAACGACAATTTCAGTTCCAGTTTGAACCAAGTATTTATCATTTTTTAGCACCTCATTGATTAATTTCTTTGAAATGTTCAACCATAACTTCTTACGTAGTCTATTACTCCTGTCATTCTCTTCCTCTATGAAGGAGTAATCAAGTTTCTTAGCGGGTCTATCAGCGATAACTGTTGCTAGTTCTATCAAATCATTTTGCAATGCCAATGCAACAGCTTGTTCGTAGTCACCTGAAATTGAATGAATGTAAATCAACGATTTGATTTTTCCATACTTGTTACACAATCTCAAAATGAAATCGGTATCAAACAACATCTCCTTTGGTGCAGAAGAGTTGAAACCTCCACCGACATTTTGCTCTAAATATTTAAGAATTTGAGCTTCACCATCTCCATAAGGATATGACGCTAACAAGCAAAGGTATGTATTATGAATAGATTTTTCCTTGATTTTTTTCTGTTCGATTAAAGTTTGAAGTAACTTCATTGCTTCATTATCTGTCGATTTCAAGCTACTACAGACAATTTTATTATATGTGGTAATTGCTGGTAGCAATTTAATGAAATCAATCCCGACAAAGTTATCTATCTTCATCCAAGTATCAATTGTCTCCTTAGGCTCGTTCATCATCAAAACGCTAGCGTATTTGTAAACATAACTCAAACTTTCCAGATTGCTTTCATTCTTGCCAAATAATAACAATAAGACTTTTAGCAGATCGTGCCATCTACCAAGGTTCACGTAATAACTCAACACGAAATCATGATCTTTTATCATATTGGCATAGTCCAACAACTCATCTTTTCTGTTGTGTGATTTGATTATTTGATACACCGTTTGCTTATGTAACGATTTCAAGTTCTGGGATAAAAAAGTCTTAAATCGTTTCGATATATCCAGTTGCTTTGAGTTTAAATTGGCTAAGGTGTCATCACCCGTTTTGTTTGTTTCTTGTGAGCTATTTAAGATGCTAGTACTGTTGAAACTATTGATCTGATTGTCCAAGTTGTTCAAAATTTCCATAAATAGTTCCACTACCCAACTACTCAAGGTAATTCTCTGCATCAACTGATTCTTGGGTAAGTTTGAAAGTTTCCCCATGATGTATGTTAAAGATGGTTCAAGTTCATCTTTTAGTAAAAGAATAACTTCTTCTGTAGCCTTGGATGTCTTGCTAAAGATTTCTGCAGATTCTAAAATTTTCCCATTCTCGTACAAATCCTCAGCTTTCTTCATCAACACCAAGTCTCTGCTGTTTAAATCGTTTTCATTCAAAGATGCCAAGGCCTCATCATATAATTTTTGGGACAACATTATTTGCCAGATATCTTTCGACTCATTTTCAATCAATATTTCATACAAATTGGATGAAGAGAAAAGCCAAAATGTATTCTCTATCAAGTCAAAATTAAGCCCTAGAAATATCTCATTAGGGTCCAATTCATGTTGAGAAATCAATTCATTATTAAGTTGATTATAAGTGATTAGCTTTGATTCCAATAGCACAAAGATATGGAACTGTGTTAAAAGGATGCTCCTCACAGATTCAGTTTCCTTCAACTTGAATCTATTGATTTGAAAATTTAGCGAATTCAACGTTATCACTTCATCATTCGCGGTAACTGAGCAGAAAATTTTGGTATTATGTGATGTTATCTTATTACTCAGTTTGACAATTTTAGGGATCCCCTTATGCAATTGATTAAAATTGGAGGATTTATGGTGATAATTCGTCACCTGATAGTCTTCAAAGATCAAAATATTCTCTGATGTCGAGATAATGATGTTGAATGCAGCACCACTAGTTGGCTTTAATTGTATTCCAATGATTGAATCGTTGCATTTAAAAACCTGTCTCAACAACTTCTCCAATTTGTTATTAAAGTAGTCATTGTTCAAACTACCAACATCTATAATCAATTCATATATCACACCAGATGAGGCACCCAATAGTATTGACCCCGTATTGTTCAAATTGATGTAGTCATCCTCTATATTATCGAAGCAGAACTCCACACAATTGATCTCGAATCCTTTGAGCTTGTGCAAGATCTTTGATTGACTGAAATCCTTGTTGATGTAGTGGTAATTTAAGTTTTTAGTCTTGACTATCAAGTGATAACCCTTTGGGTCAATGTAGATCTCCTCGATTTGATCATTATCAGTGTTCACTATCTTGAACTCTGTTACAATTTCAGGGTAATTCAAATCAATCCTGTAAATAACAGGCTGAGTTGATAGATATAGCACATTGTTACTGATCTTGAAGTCTGTGATATCCTTGTCGATGTTGAACAGTAATTGAACCTGTTCAATGTCAAACATTCTCATAGAATGTTCTTTGCAGTTCTTTTGTGTTTGTCCTTTTTTTTTTGTTTAGTTTTAATTTTTTTGGTGTCTTCAATAAATTTCCTCTCGACATTGAAAAGATACCGATTGATATCACAATTATCAAGGAATTCTCAAATAATATGGTAGTTGACTATAGTAGATTTGACAATATTGAGTTGAGTGATGACTCAGATATCGAAGTTCACCCAAATGTGGACAAACTGTCTTTCATTAAATGGAAGCAAAGAGATATTCATGAAAAGAGACAGCAAAGAAATGCCCAAATTAACCAAATTACCGTGAATTTACTGATGTATGGTCATTTGAACGATAGAGTGGATTTGTTATTACAATCACCAGTGGATTTGTCTTATGAGGATCAACTGTTTCTGTTTTTGAATGCCAATTTTGACAAGAATGAAACTTTTGAATCAGAATTGGTTGATCCAAAGGATACCTTGCCGTATAATGAACAAATTGAAGATTTAATCATTCAATTGAAACATGATTTGTTGAAAGAAGGTAAAGAGGTGGACAATGACAACTTACGAGCATCTTTGAAAGGTCACAAGACCAAAATTGATAACTTGATCGTTGAACAGAAAGCGACCTTAAATAGATTACAAGAAGAGAAGCTGCAGCATATAGATATGGATGATTTGAGAGAAGGATTTAGTTCAACTGTTATCAACAAGGGAGAAAGCTCTAAACCTTCAGAGACCACAAAGACACAAGTAATTGAGACGATCAACTCTCCTACTACGCCAAAGGCAATAAGTAAAGGTCCATCTAAACCATTGGATCAATTGGAAGAATTGGAGTTACTTGAAGAGACCATTGAATTTTCAAACATACCACTGGATGATTTGAGTTTGATTCATAGGTTCTTAGCCCAGCATCTTTATATCATCAGTGAACAGCAAAAAGATGCGTTATTGATGACGGCGTTTGACGCTGAATTGGAAGATAATCATTCAAAAGCACAAAATATTGTATACAAGGCATTGTTATTGAGATTTTTGGATGAATTGTTAAAACCTATCAAAGATCAAGATGCAAAATTACTGTCATTGAATACTTTTATCAGTAGAATTCGTGATAAAGCCCACCCGGCTTCAAAGGCCTTTTTACAAGAAGTTGCATTTACCTATAATCATATCAAGACGAGGTCTAAGGTCATTAGAGAAGAAGAATCGAAAAGGGTTGCTAATGGTGAAGCTGGTGATGACGAAGAAGCATTGATACAATTGAAATCTACTGATGATAATACCACATTAACAGTTGATTTGCCCACTGAAGAAGATGTTGAAAGATATGAGTTATTTCAACAATTACCAAAAAATTTACAAGATGCATTGAAGACAGAAGATATGGATGAAGTTAATAAAGTGTTTGCAGAGATGAAATTGGCTGATGCAGAGAATTGTTTGGAGATTATGAATATTGCTGGTATTATTGGAGTTGAAGTTTTGGAAAATGAAGAGGAATTTGAAGAATTGAAAAAAAATTTGAAAAAGAATAATTTGGAGGAGATTGAAGAATTAGAAGATGCAGATGATGATGTTGTCATTCATAAACAAACGAGTCCAGTAGATGATGAAATTTCCACTGCTGATGTTGTCGATTGATGAGTGTCTTTTTTCTTATATATGTATGCTTTTTTTAAATCAACAGATCAATTTTTCAGTATTTGATAAAAGTTCTGTATTGATACAAAAATTACAAAAGTAATATCATTTCCATACCAAACAAGATCATCATCAAATAGATATAAACGTTCAACGTAAGGAAAATGGAGGATCCTGCAATTATTCAAGAAGTTTATGAATTTTCAAAGATTCCAATAGGAGACATGGAACAAAATTGTGTATATTTGATGCTTCATTTACATCTTTTAAACGATGAAGCCATTGCAATATTAGATGATATGATTGCCCATTGTTGCTTGATGCATGAATTCACCAGAGTGATTTCACTCATGAATAAGAGAATTTTGTTGGAGGAAATTCACAAAAGGTGTCAATTAGTCCTTTATATGGATGAAGAAAGAAGAGCTATAAGAAATTTCTTTGATAGTATTACATTAGAGGATTTGACACATCAATTGGTATTGGAAGAACGTGCAAAGAATATTGCTGATTCGAGATTCACTCCTCAATACCGTTTCATGAGAAACTAGATTTCATTGATAACATAGTTGGTTGGTTGGAAGACGATGGGGGTTTCTTGACGAAAAAAAATATAATAAGAAGGTGATACTTACCTACAAAACTAGCTACAGAAGGTCACATATATTAATTCCCATTAAACAACAGTAATACTGTTTGTGTTATGAGCACTTTTGTGAAATTTTATGTTATTTGTCTGTCATAATATGTCAATGGTGTTCAATAAAATATAAAATTATTTCCTTTTAAATACAACTTTTCTACTTTTGTAAATTTATTGAACAATTAGTATTTATAAAATCACTAAAGGGTTAACTATTTAGTTTTTGTAAAATTTGTAAGCTTGACATCGTCACGTCAAACCTAAAAAAATGAATATAATTATTTACTTCGGATGAAAGCTATATGATGATCTTATTTTAACAGACTCTTTCAATGAAAATCATCTTACTGTGTTCATTTGTACGGTAGAGCATACCGGGTATGAGACATTTTGACAAAAGAAGTAAAAAAAGGTAATACTTACAATTGTCAGATAATTTAAATGAACGATTTACAACAGAAGCCCAATTTAAAATTATATTTTCTTTACTAATTGTTATGAGCACTTATAATGGTGAAATAGTATAAATTTATTATATTTATTATCCCTCACTGTCATTGTTCCACTTATTCGTAAATATTCACAATTCATCTAATTGTCGTGTATTATATTTGAATACTTCAATCTCTTTTCAATCCTATGAACATTATCGTACAACGTCTTTCTAATATATCATGGTAAACTGATCAAAGAATCTTGCATTTTTTTTTTACAAGCGAAAAGTTTATTGTCAACTATATATCTGTGAACTAGTTCAGGTCATAAGCTAACCTCAGATGAATGCTAAACCCGCCTAAGCAAATTCTGTGTTGTGGCTTTCAACATATGACACATTGATGGATTTTTAATTTTTGTTTTTGTTAATATTTTAGAAATTAATTATTTAAGTTTTATAAGTGCTCATAATGATAATAACATTATAATTAGGTTCTGCATTCTAATTCATTACTTTACTTACCCTGTTTCATTTTGATATATGGCCGTTCTTTTATGATATTTATGATATTTGAGTTTGACTCTAGTGAAGGATGTTTGACAGTGCATTTGCATTAATGATTGCTTGTAATGATAATTTTTTTTTTGATTTGATAATACTTGTCCAATTAATGATTTACCTGATGATAATACCTGATGATAATGAAGATCCAATTTCTTATAACAAATTTAGACACCAGGTCTTATTGTACTTACATGGTCTGAGTGTGCTGCCTACGCTGAGTTTACTCTCCATGAATTTTGAGTAGAGCATTTTTCTATGCTAGTTATGAAATATTGATTTTATGTATAATAAGTTTCTTGATATACGTAAAAAATCAGTTTCCATAGTTCCATTGAAAAATGCAGCTTCACTCCGCAGTTCTCATTACTGTTTTTTAAGAGATCTGTATGCCCAAGTAAGTAAATGAGTTGGCGGGAGGAGAATGGGGGTTTATGACAAAAAAATAATAACAGAATGGGTCCTGACAGAGATAATATCGTACACTACAAATCCATCAATCTATTTATGTTACGAGCACTTTAATAAAATTGCTTGTTATCTTGATTTCACAATATATTAATGATTTTCAAGAGAAAGCTGATGTACAACTTCTTCACTTTTGCGATTTTTTTCAAGTAGTTAGTATTTATACAATCATCAAAGGTAATTTATCGATTAACGAAATTGGTTTTTGGAACATCTGTAAGTCCAAGATTGTCATTCCAAACCATAAAATTATATATAACTTTGTACAAGTACAACTATATGATGATCTTATTTTAACAAACTTCTCCTAATGAAATTCTTCTTACTGTGTCCATTTGTACGGTGAAGTATAACGGGTGTGAGACATCTTGACAAAAGAAGCAAAAAAGGTAATACTTACAAATGTCATACAATTTAAACAACCGGTTTCCGACTACAACTTTCAACAGAATAGCCAAACTCATATAACTTTCAAAACTTTCAACTTTTCACTAATTATTATGAGCACTTCTAAAAGTTAAATAAATAAAATTCATCAATTTTATTATCACTCAATGTCATTCTTTCTATTTATGGTAAACATCAATGTTGATAGCTCTTAATCTCAGTCAAAAACTACGAACAACATCCTAAAAACAAAACCTCGACATCTTCCCAATGTTTCATGGTAATCGAATCAATGGTTCTTGAATTTACCATGAAATATTTTCAATATATGACACAATAGCGGAAAATTGAGCTTTGTTAATACTTTAGAATTTAAAAATAAAGTTTTATAAGTGCTCCTAATAACAACATCAAGCTTGGATTCTTTCTTCCGAACCCTCGTTTGTTCCCTATATCATTTGCCATAATAATTTTGCTGACTATAAATATTTTTTTTTTTGATGACCTGATAAGCTTGTCCAGATAACAAATTACCTGATGATAGCGGAGATCCAATTTGTTACAACCATTTCAAAATCCTGCTAGTATTCAGCTAATGCTGATTCTTTAGCTATGTTTACGTTTTTTTGACTGTGCTGTAATTGTTGACCGGAAAGTGAATAGAAGATTAATTTATATTCATTATATAACAATTATTTTACATAATATGATCTCCATGGTAATTGCAGTAAATGAGTTATTTAAGCTCAACCCCTACTACAAGATAACCTCTACCCGTTTCAAAGATGGAGATACACATCACTCCAAGTGGTACCTTTGTATAGTTTTAGAAAGTAAAAGATATATCATTTTGCAAGAACATAAGAGCTTGAGCAGTTTATTGCCGTTGCAATACAAACATAGACTTCAAGCCAGATGGAGATAGTGCAAGTAATCATGATAAACAAGAAGACAAGCGAAACACAGTTAGATGAATATGTTGCTGACTGACACAAGCTTGTATTTGTCAGATGTCCTGACAAACACTGCAACAGCTGTCTGCTAAAATCTGTGGCGGTCCAGATCTCTCAATTTTTAGTCAAGTTTTTTTTTTCGCACCAAAATGATGGATTTTCCCAATTACGAATCATATAAATGTTCAGACAATCCAATACTGCTATTGAACGATTGTTTAATATCACTAGACAATTCTCTACAATGGCTCCAACTAACAATCTGCATTACAATTATTTGGTCATCGGAGGTGGATCCGGTGGTGTTGCCTCTGCTAGAAGAGCTGCTTCATATGGAGCAAAAGTTCTCTTAATCGAAGGCAAAGCTATGGGAGGTACCTGTGTTAACGTTGGATGTGTTCCTAAGAAAGTTATGTGGTATGCTTCTGACTTGGCTCATAAGTTGCATCAAGCTAAGGAATATGGATTCAATGTCGATCCAGAACTGGCAAAGAGTTTTGATTGGGAATATTTCAAACCAAAGAGAGATGCTTATATCAAGAGATTGAACGGTATCTATGAAAGAAATTTGACCAAGGAAGGTGTTGAATACCTTTACGGTTGGGCAAAATTCAATGAAAAGGGTACTGTCGATGTCACAACAAAGGACAATGAAACATTGACATTCAGTGCTGACAAATATTTAATTGCTACCGGTGGTAAACCAATTGAACCAACAAATATTCCAGGTTACGAACATGGTATCAATTCAGATGGATTTTTCGCATTGACAAAGCAACCAAAGAAAGTTGCCGTTGTCGGTGCCGGTTACATTGGTATTGAATTTGCCGGTGTTTTCCAAGGTTTAGGTTCTGAGACGCATTTGATCATCAGAGGTGATACCGTCTTGAGATCATTCGATGAATCAATTCAAACCACAATCACCGATCATTATGAAAATATCGGAATAAATGTACACAAGGAAACTCAAGTGAAATCAGTTGAAAAATTGTCCGATGGATCTTTGAAAGTTGAATTGAGTACCGGTAAGACCATTGAAGTTGATGAACTTATCTGGACAATTGGAAGAAGATCATTCTTAGGTCTTGGTTTAGAACACGTCAATGTCAAATTGAATGAAAAGGAACTTGTTGTTGTCAACGAATGGCAAGAAACCTCAGCTCCAAACGTTTATTCGTTAGGTGATGTCGTTGGTAAAGTTGAATTGACCCCAGTTGCCATTGCTACAGGTAGAAAATTATCGAATAGATTATTTGGTCCAGAAAAATTCGCTCAACAAAAGCAAGATTTCACCAATATTCCAAGTGTTATCTTTAGTCACCCAGAGGCTGGATCTATTGGTTTATCAGAAAAAGAGCTGATTGCCCAATACGGTAAGGATGATATCAAAATTTACAAATCGAGATTCACCCCAATGTATTATGCAATGCTCTCTGAGAAATCCCCTGTCTCATACAAATTGATCGTACAAGGTCCAGAGGAGAAAGTTATCGGTTTGCATTTGGTTGGTGATTCATCTGCTGAAATTTTACAAGGGTTCGGAGTTGCCATTAAGATGGGAGCTACCAAGCTGGATTTCGACAGTGTTGTTGCCATTCATCCAACCAGTGCTGAAGAGTTAGTCACCTTGACTGGTTAAGCCCCACACATATGTGTAGTTTCTATATATAAATCTGAATTTTACAACTCCCATTCAATCTCTATAGAATCTTCTTTTATTCGGGTAAAGTCACCGATGATGACTCTTTTTTTCTTCTTCTTTCGTTGAGCAAAAAAAATTTGTTTTTTTCTCCAAAAATGAATCAACACAACAAACATCAAGACTTTTTATCAAATCAAGAGACAAAGACGACGACGATGATGTTGACGAAACCACGTATGGCATCCTCTATGGTATTGAAGAGATTTATTTCTTCTTCAGCCAGTTCAGGATCCAAATCATCCACTTCTGCCATTGCTTATAAGCAACTACATAGAAATAGAAAGAGACCAGCTTTACCAACTTTGGATACACCAAATTGGTCGGCTAACTCAGCGGTTTCATCTATCTTATACGAAACCCCAGTTCCTACCAAGCAACCAAAGAAACAACACGTTTTGAATTGTTTAGTTCAAAATGAACCTGGTGTATTGGCGTTGATCTCATCAACTTTGGCTGCAAGAGGTTTCAACATTGATTCATTGGTCGTTTGTAATACTGAAGTTAAGGATTTATCAAGAATGACAATCATCTTAGCGGGTAAGGATGCCGTCATTGAACAGGCAAGAAGACAGATCGAAGATTTGGTTCCTGTTTATGCCGTTTTGGATTATACAAATAGTGATATTATCAAGAGAGAAATGTTATTGGCAAGAGTTTCCATCTTGGGTCCTGAATATTTCCAAGATTTGTTGGCTCATCATAAAGAAGAAGAATTACCAAACTTGACAGATGAGTCACCATACCATCCAAATAATTTGCTTCCATCAGAGGCATTGAGACAAAAACATCTCCATTTGGAAAACATAACAAATTTGGTTAAACAATTTGGTGGTAGAGTTGTTGATATTAGCGAAAGAAACTGTATCGTTGAATTAAGCGCTAAACCAACTAGAGTTAGTGCTTTCATCAAATTGATACAGCCATTTGGTATCTTGGAAATTGCTAGATCAGGTTTGATGGCATTACCAAGAACTCCATTGGAAGATACAGAAGAGTTGGAAGAAGCTAGTCTGAACCCAGAAATCGATATGGCCAATTTACCACCGGGATGAACATCTGTATATATATATACATCCATCGATCAAAGTCTTTTATAGAGCTTTGTATAAGTTAAATAATTATCTACATTGAACAGATTTTTTTCGAAAAAACAAACCAAAAGAAGCAGTAATAAATATCTATAAATCTATTTTTATATATTCAATCACTATCAACTTCTTCCACTGGAACGTAAGGAGGAGGTTTGAAAAATTCTTGATCTTTTAAAACTAATTGCTTGAAATTCTCAGCATCATCACAATACTGATTCAAATATTCCAATTCTAAATCATGCACTTGTCTTCCTAACATGATCAAACTGTGTAAAGGTTCACCAGCATCATATTCACTCAATTCTTGCAAACTTGCAGCTTTAAAACTCTGTGTTGGAGCTCCCAATCTTGAAATGGCAACACATGGAGTATCTGGGGTATATGCCTGTTCACCCTTCTTAGCTTCAACTTCCAATAATTGTTGAGCCAGTGTGGCAATGTCCATATAACGTGGAGGTTCGTAAATCAATCTACCACGGGCCATATTTTCAATACTTTGCTCTTTAACTTTGATATCCAACAACAATAAAGTATGTAACCCAATTCTCCTATTTTCCAATATTTTGTTATAAAAACTATCTGGTCTCCATGAGTCGGTGAAAAATACAAGAGAAACCGTTTGTCCAAATTGATATAATTGTAAACCACAGGCACCAACGGCATTCATCACCGAAGCATTATGAATGGCTTCCACTTTTATACCCAACTCTCTAGCTCTGATAACCAAGTCACTATGAGTGGTGGCACCAAATGGATCCCCAACCACTAAAAAGGCGATATCGTCTTTATCTGCACCTTCCAAAATTTGATCACTACCAGTCTCGACTAATTCTCTGTCAGCCAAGATGACTTCCTTACCATAAAACTCTTCTAACGATTCCAAAGAAGCAGCCATCAATATCGAAGTATAGGCTTCCAAATATACCCTTTTACAACGCTTCACGGTCTCTAAGCCTCTGACAGTGATATCAGTCTCATGACTGAGCCCCAATCCGATCAAGTACAACATATCTTCCCTCTTGATTGAATATCTCTCTTTCAATACAAATGACAAAATTTTTTTTCTTTTCTCTTTCTCAATTTTAGCAGAAAAGAATAAAAATAAGCTGATAATAGTTATTGATAGTAACCTTTTGAAGCAATCAGCGGGAAAAAGAAGAGCTTTGAAACAATAATGAGTAATAACAAGGGAGAGAGAGTACCTTTGCTCCAACAACTCCCACCGATGCCTACAGTGCTAGATGATGATGAAGCAGGAGGTGATGAGGGAATCATTTGCGACAATCATCCTCATCGCAGAAGGGTGATGCTCAAGAGATCATCAATCTTGTTGTTGATCATAACCATTCTTTCGATAATAACTGTTTACTCCATCAGGATATATTCCAATATTGAAGCTACGGTGAATGAATCACTGGAGATGACTATGAAAGATATTCAGTTTGATGGGATCAATACGGATGATAAATCGATTAATTTGATTTTGAATGTAGATTCATCATTAAATTATTCCAATAGCGAATTTGACATCATCACCAAAAAATATTTGATCTGGAACTCATATTTGATAAACAATTTAAACGTTGATATTGATAATATCAATATCACAATAAACGCCAGTGACAGGTCAAAGCCGATTGATTCAGTAGGCGTGGTGAAGATGGAACCATTTAATTTGAAGATATATCAAGGAGTGACAGATAATTTGCAATTGAAAGTGAATATCAAGCCTGATTCACTGTCTATTTTCAAGGCTATCAAGGACATTATCTTGAATAAAAGTATAATTGAGATGGATGGTGAATTTATGTTGAAAATCAAAGTTGGATACCTTCGCATTCCAATAAAGAATATAAAATTGAATTTTGACAATATCATTATTGATCCAAGTGATTTGATAAACGAGTTGTACGATCATCATGTGAAATTACAAGAATTGGAAGTGTCACAAAAGCAAATTGAGTCTTCATTATCTGTCATGTCTCCACACGAAGATCCATTGTTGACGAAATATATCAGTTATATTCCATCTATTCCAGATTCAGTTTACGCGAATTTACTCATTGAAGGTTGTAACGAATTTTTCAACTTGATGGAGCTCAAATTGGAAGGTTTATCAGGTTTTATGGATCATTCAGATAATAACAATTTAACATTAAAATCACCAAATTCATTACCATCGAAATTTTTTGAGAAATGTGATGGCAATTCTTCTTCACCATTGTCCCATTTGATACAGTCAATAGCATATCATAAGCCAACTACAAATTTTTTGATCAAATCTTCTGCAAGGAATAAAGATTTGTTCCCAATTTGGGTAAATCAAGAAATTTTGGATAATATTGCTATTCCTTATCATATTCCAACGTTGTCAAACATGCAAGTGGAAACTACAAGAAACTCGATAATACAAAACGTTTCCATTGGGAACTTGGATTTTAATGTTGATAATGGTATTGACAAACCACAACTTGGTTCCGGTGATATCAAATTTGACATATACATCCCTCTTGCAATTGACTTGCAAGATTTACACATTTCCAACTTGAAAGGGTTGGTTGATTTGAAATACCAAGGGTTGAAATTCGGATTCATTGATATAGATGAATGGTTACAATGCCACACTAAAAAAGCCAAGACTGTATGCAAATTGTATCAAAATGACATCATTGTTACAAATGGGCAGGTGTATCTGAAATTGATTGGGGATTATTTGATGGGCGCTGATCTTGAAGTTCAAGTGGACTTTGTGGTAAGTGCCTTGGTGGATTGGAAATTGGTTTATGGGGATATGTTTGAGATAAGTGGGTTATCGGGTTCTGGAAGCGGGAGTTTATAGGAGAAGTATGGGACTATTTTGATGTATAATTGAATTTCTCTAATAGTACAATAAAGAAAAAAAAAATTGTGGAAGAAAAAACCCCATTTATTTCCCGCAGCAGCAGCAGCAAAAATTTTTGAAGCACCCGAGAGGCTTCAATTGATCTGATTTGATTAATACAATATCATTTTCACCCAACCAAGACAATATGAACGACCAGGATCAAGAGTTAAAGGATAACTTGCTTAGTCTGAACCAGTCTCATGACGACTCTTTCAAGCTTTCTTCCAACGAGAGTGATGATGCAGAATCGTCATCACCATTCCCAGATTTACCCAATTTAGATTCAAATTACCAATCCGATAATATCATTATGAATTTTTACAACAAAGTAGTGTTACCCAATTTAGGGTTATCGTTAGTGATATTGGCACAATGTTTCAACTCTATCATGAACATGTCATGTAAATTGCTTGAAACCGACCCTGATTTTGAAGAACCGATGAATCCATTCCAGATCTTATTTGTGAGAATGTCAGCTACATGTTTCTTGAGTGTCTTATACATGTACGTTACCAAAGTACCCGACTCGCCCTTGGGTCCGAGAGACTTGAGGAAATGGTTGATGTTGAGAGGGTTTACCGGGTTCTTTGGAGTGTTTGGTGTGTATTTTTCATTACAATATCTCAGTGTGAGTGATGCAACGGTTTTAATCTTCCTTTCACCAACTATAACTGGATTATTAGCATGGATTTTCTTGAAAGAAAGGTATACTGTCATTGAAGCCATTGGAGGATTTGCATCGTTGATGGGAGTGGTGTTAATAGCTAGACCCACATTCCTCTTTGGTATTCGTTCTACATCATCAGATGAAGCCGTTGAGACAGGTGACCCTTTAAAGAGAGACCTTGCCGTTATGGTTCTGTTGTTAGGAGCTTTAGGAGCCGGTTCTGTTGTTGTCGTAATCAGATTTATCGGTAAGAGACTGCATGCATTAATTTCCGTTTCATATTATTCGTTATGGTGTTGTATAGTTTCATTCCTAGCCATATTGATTGTACCATCATATTCATTTCAATTACCTCATACACTGAGACAATGGTTTTACTTCACCGTTATTGGATTGAGTGGATTCATCATGCAATTTTGTCTCACCACTGGAATTCAATTGGAAAAAGCAGGACGAACTTCATTAATGACATATACACAAATGATATGGGCTTTGCTTTGGGAAGTCACCATATGGCATCATTTACCACCACTTTTGAGTTGGTTAGGTTTTATAATCATCATCGGGAGTGCTATTTGTATCATTTATTTCAAACCAAAGGAGCCAGTTAAAAACCCCGTTGCTGAAGATATTGAATTATCGACAAGATCATAGACTGTTTCTTATTCATTAGACTTACTTATATAATATTTACATCTGAAAACATGAATCAACATTAACACACTTTTTTAATTCCGTTTCTTCTATAATATACACATCAAATACACACATAGTACATCTCTCACCTCCTTGGACCACCTCTACCTCTTATTGGAGCTTGAGGCTTGACAATGTTTGTATTGAGCATTGGAGCATTGGACAATATCTCTGGAATGCTGAAAAACCTCACGTTAGAACCTCTGATGAAGCAATGATCTAAATGTTCAATCTGTCCCGTTTTCTTTGTCAAGATTATCTCTTTCAATGATACATTCATATTATCTTCACTATCTATTAATTTCCCACGGTACATATCTCCGTTATTCAATTCTAAGGTTATTATATGCCCTTGGGCTTCGTTCAACAACTTGACTGGTATTCCTGTTGACATCTTGATGGTTGATTGTTGTATATTTATTGATTGTAATTGATTTAAATTTTTTTTTTTTTCGTTCTTATGGAAAAGACTTTTTCTATAAACAAAATACAATACGGGAAGAATTGCAACAGACTGCAAATACTATATATCATAAACCTGGCTATTTGAAAAGTCAGCTGAATCAACTATCCATCCATTATCAAAACAACAACTTGTCTAATCTTTTTAACCAACCTTTATAACCAGGAGGTATGACATCTTCCTTCTCGATATAATTTTCTTCATATTCTTCAATCTCCAGCAAGTATTTGCTCAAATCTACATCTTCAAGTCTTTTCCACTTTGTCCTCTTGATAATCTTATAACCAATGTA
The DNA here is from genome assembly GCA_003706265.2 of Nakazawaea holstii. NCBI lineage: Eukaryota > Fungi > Ascomycota > Pichiomycetes > Alaninales > Pachysolenaceae > Nakazawaea > Nakazawaea holstii. The sequence goes on along the minus strand of PPKU02000034.1, from coordinate 33,223 downwards.
TAATGCAACATCGATAAACAATATTAGAAATGAGAATAAAAAAGTTTTCAAGTCCCAATACTCCCCTGAAGGGTAGTATAATAAATATGGATTAATAAATATCATCAGGAAACAACAAAACCCACCAAATATGGTGGTATAAGGTTGACCCCAACTTTTGAATGGTAATTGAGATCTATCAAATTCCAGTCTCAATGTGTATTTGTAGAAGAAAAAATATGCAAATGACATCAAGGTGTAATTTATCAATTGAGACGCCGTTATCAAATTGACTATCCAATTCAATACAATTGATGAATTTTCACCCAATTCCAATAATGAAAGTAAACCCCAAATCAAACTTACAAGAACACAGTATAACGGTACACCATTTTGACTGCAATATGTGAAGATTTTCGGCAGTTTCCCACTCTTTGCTAATCCAAACAAAGTTCTTGATGAACAATATGTATAACTGTTTCCTGCACTGAATGCAGCAAGTAACAATAGAGCATTAACGATATGAGGTAAGACCGCTTTCAAACCCAAGTTTTGCATCGCTATGATATAAGGAGATTGACCAGCTCCAGGTCTACCGTTATCGATCAGTGATATCAATTTGTCATCACGTGGAGAGCAAACGATACCAACACATAACGCTCCACCGATAAACATAATCGTTAAACGGTAAAAGACTTGTCTAAAGGCATTGGGGAGTATTTTTTTACGAACATCTTTACCACCACAATTGATCGCCGTCAATGAAACATAATCAGGACCGGCAATGGTAAATGACAGTTGTATTAAGCATGCAAGAAATCCTTGAAATCTTCCCAAGTCTCCTGTACTCAAATATTCCATCATTGGAGATGGGGATCTCCAATTTCTAAAACCGTAAACATCACGATGAGGATTAGCACCACACATTGTGAAAAAGGTAAATAACATCAATCCAAATGCCAATATGACTTTACCAATACTGAGCCAAAATTCCACTTCACCGTAAACTGAAATCAGAGATACACCAATTAAAGCGTATAATACTATTTGAATACTTAATTCAATACCGGGACTATGGGTATCATTCCAAAATTTGATAATCGTATGCAGTCCAGTGATTTCAAAAGGTATCAATGCCAGTTCCAATACCCAAAAATTGAAACCTTGCATGAATTCCAATGCCTCGTCACAAAATATTCCTGTAATCGTGACAAATGGTGACTCTATGGGCATATAACTCACCATCTCCAGTGTCGATACAGTGATACACAAGATGGGTATACACCAAATTGCAAACCCCAATAGCAAACTCAATGGACCCCCTTGGTATAATGAAGTACTAATTGAGACAAAAAGTGCAGTTCCAACGGTTCCACCGATTCCAATCAATTGAATATGCCTATTTTTCAAATGTCGATGACTGACATACGTGTTTACCACAGTTGAAGATGAATCAGATAAAGTCTCATCTCTTACATCTTCCGTCTTGCGGTCTTTGTTGAAATCCTGTGTAATAGTGGTACTTTCCAAATGGGCCAGTTTCGAACTCAGAGTGCTTGGAGGTACAGGAAGAAGATTCTCTGTCAAAATCTTATGAAGTCTTCTCTTCACCATTGTACTGTATTCTACTTATCTAGTGTCTATATTCTCTAATGAAATATTCAGTGATTGGAAAGTTTTTGATTATAATTAGTGAACTTTTTTTTCCTCACCATTTGGAAAATTTGCAGTGGTCAAATATTTGACATCTCTTTTGCTCCTTGTGTGTGTAGTGCTGAAATGTGGGGAAGGAGACCTCATCAACCGAAGAAGGCGACGATGGTGATACACAAGATGTATGAACAGCTCGGTTGGCAACTGCGAGTCGACAACTTACACTCTTAAAAGAACTGAACCTTTTTAACCTGTGTAAATAGGGGTTAAATGCTTCTGGGAAGCCAATGGGGTCACAAATAATAGTCCAAAACCATGTGCTCTTTATAGACAGAAAGTAGTGTACACTATAACCAAAACAGCTGTTTACAGAATGTGTATGTTTTCTTGTTTTTTCTTTGTATTTTAGTGTTTAGTGTAGATTGTCTCCTTGTCTCCTTGTCTCCTTGTTTCAAAAGAGAAGAAGGAAGTAGTTGTTCCAGAAAATTGAATCAGTAGTCTGATGAGTGATGAGAGTGACGGAGACGACGTGATAATCTTACCCGACTTCCATGTAGAGGGTAAGCCAAATCCGCAACAAGAAGACATATCAATAGTTCAATCGAACACTTCTAACCCTGTGATAAGGAGGAACTCAAATGAATCAAGTGACTCATTAGAATACGTCGATGCTGAAGAAGGCGCTTCCCCTAATATAGTCACGGAAAGCGGTACATTACTGGTGCCCGGATCGCCACAGGTAACAGTTGATGAGCTGGTGACGACGACGATGACGCATCTAGCATTGGTGACTGTACCTAGAGAAGAGGAGAATGAGATGAGTCCACCATTACAAAAAGCTTTCAATGATACCGCAGAGTCGGTCCTTGAGACATTGATGAATGGAGAAGAAAATAGTCAACAACTGGATTGCATTTTCGCGGACGACGTGACACCGCTTAAAGATTATAAGAGCGCTATCAATTATCAACCATCAGATGCCCCGACTTATTTCGCCAAAGTTTTCTACGTGGCAAGTCTTGAAAATAGATCAAGAGACAATGTAACGGAATCTCTTGAGTTTTTGAAAGCAAATGACAATGGCCAAACAAATATGATTGACCGGATGTTTTACTTGTTGAAGGCTAAAAATCTGATTTCAAATGGCTCAAATGATCTTCTTGCAGATTTAATTGACCACAAGACTGCCATTGACAGTGAACGGAAAGCAGAATGGGAAAGAAGAGAAGCTATAAGACAACTGGTTGTTGAATCAAATGCCGCAAAAATTGAAAAGCAAAAAAATGAAATAGAAGTAGCACAACAAGAAATTGATACGATGCAAAATGAACTAGATTCCACACAAAATGAAATTAACACAATGCAATATGAAATAGAATCCACGCAACTTCTAATAGAGAAGGCACAATCTGTTGAAATTTCAAAGGTAAAAGAATATCTGATCATTGAGGATGAAGATCTGTTAGAAAGGAAAAGAAAGTTTGATAAAGTGCTGGAATCAGAATCATGTCTGATAGGATCACCAATTATTGCTAAAGATTTTGAAAGAAGCAAACAAGAGGATCAGAGAATGAGAGAAGATGAAGAGAATAAATTGCGAGAAGAACAAAAATTGAAAATCATTGAAGAAAACAAACTGAAAAAGCGGCAATTGAAACTGAAACAAGATGAAGAAAAAGCTGTTCAAGCTGAGCAAGTACTGAAACTTATAGCTCTGAAAAATCGTCAGTTGAAACTGAAAAGAAATCAACAAATACTGGATAACTTGATACCTCAAGAGGAGAGAACTGGAAGCGGAGGGAGTAGCGAAATTCCAATCAATCATATTGATCCCACTTTTCTTGAAACCGAATCTACCAATGATGCTATGGTACCATCTGGGGGTACCGAGCTGCCTCAAGGTTTAGCATATTTAACCAATATGTTCAGAAAGAGAGTACTGGAAAGAAGGATGCAATTGACCGAAGAATCTTTTATTCATCTTGTCGATTCCATTTACAAAATACTCGGCAACTTTGTCTCTGAAAACAAAGTGGATGAAACATTAAATCAATTTGAAAAAAGCAGACTTCAAATTAATATTGAAGGTATGAAGCAGAAGATGGAAATAGACTCTAATAGACAAAATGAAACTCTCAGGAAGTTACAAGATGTCCAATCTCGGCTAAAATCACTTGAGATTCTGAGGAATGATTTAAATACAAAAAGTGCTTCAAATCATCATGGTCAAGCTAATGATTCACTTCCCTCATATGAGGAGATAGACTTGGTTGCTAAGAGGCATGCTCAGCTATCAAGAGAAGTGATTCTGCTTGAAACTGAAGCGAGGAGTTTACAATATTCGTTAATAGCAGCTTCCATGATTTTAACCGAATATCAAACGTATTTTTTGAAATTGGAGAAAGGAGAATACGAAGTTGATTTCCAAAATGAATCATCGAGAAGAGTCAAAGATGCTATGGATCTATATATCGAAGACGAAAAGCGGGTTAACCATGCTCAAAAGGTACTGCAAGCAGTACTGGAACTGCTGTTAGAACTCGAAAATCCTAAACATGTGCTGCAAGTCAACCTGAAGAAATCTTTATTAAAACTGGCTCTGCCTCTGTCTCAAGTACAGCTGCCACCTCGGCCACTGCAAAAAAAACCCCCATCAAGTGTGGCTCTGCCTCTGCCTCTGTCTCAATTACAACAGAAGGTGCCGTCGCCACTTTCTGTTTCAAACCTGGCATCACCACCACCACCACCACCACCTTCATCTGAGAGTCAAATAGTTCCCAACTCCATTAAAACAGTGAATCTGCCTCCAAAACAAAGTACAACTGATCCTAGAATATTGAGGAAGTTGGAGCAACAGAGAAAGCGAGAAGAGGAACAATTACGTAAAGAGCAATCGGCGAAGATTGTTGAACTGTTGAGAAGAAAATTACCATCTTCAATAGTGACCAACGGTAAAAAATCTATTGAAAAGGCCTCTTCTGAAGAGGTGACCCTGAACAAACTGGCTCTGAGCAAAGCTGAAGTTGCTGTTACTACGAATGTTGATTCAAATCCTCAAATCAAAGCACCTCAGAGTGCCCTGGTGACCCTGAACAAAGCTGAAGTTGCTGTTACTACCAATGTTGATTCTCCAGACAAAGCACTTCAACCTGCACCGGTTATTTCACACAACAATACTGTGCAATCAGAACAGTCTCTTCTTAAATCCAGTATGCCCATTTCTTCCAATTTTGATATACCAACACTGGACTCTCCTCCTCAACATTTATCATTTGTGGATTTACCAGATGTTAATAATATGTCACCAGTTGAAAAAATTGGAAGAAATGAATTATTTGAAGAACATTCAGATGGGGAACATTCTGTTGAAATTTTAGATACGCCCCAAGTGATATGCACGGCTTGCTCAGAAATATTCACAGATTACAAAAGCTTGACAAAGCATTTCATAGGAAACCATTAAATAATGCTTTCTTTTTTTATTGATACTTTATATAATTTTACATGGATGGGTGATATACATATTAATGAAGCAAAGAAATATCTTGTAATAGAAATTCAACGATAAAAACTGGGCCTCTTTATATTAACCCCGTGTTCTTCCAATGCACTTGACAAATCTTCCACGGTCAACGTAAGCTTTTCATTGTTTGGATTAGAACCTCCAGAATTCCCAGCACCAGCACCACCAGCATTAGCACCACCAGCACCACCAGCAGCCGCTGTCCCACTTGACAGACCAGCACCAGCACCACCACTTTGTTGTGCCAAGGGCAGAGGTGGTGGATTGAGTGTATTATTATTCAATGTGTTTTTCAATTTGTTCACGGTATTACTTCTAATTCTTGAATATTCATATGCATCCTGTGCGATATCACTAACGAATTTTTGTGTCGCCAATGCTAATAATCTCTTTATATTTAAATCATTTATTTGCAATCCATTCTTAGCCATCAAGTAATCGGTGACTGCATCGGGGATAATAGGACTATAATCATCCATCATCGATAAGATTTCTCTTAATTTTTTATCCTTTCTATTCAATTCTGGTAATTCTGGAATCAAAGGTTGAGATGATGATGATGATGATGCAGCTGGTTTGAGTTCTTCTCCATCTGGCAGTTGGGATATCAGACCTTCTTCGTTGTCATTAAACTCATCAAGTTCGTCTTCTATTTCAACGTCATGAACATCCAAGTCCATGGGATCTTTCTCTGGGTTACTCATATTATTACAAGATGTACTATGTCTACTATATTCTTATTATCTTCGAGGTGTTTTTTTTTTTTAGTTTTTTGATTATTTATTTTTTCCTCATCTGGAGTTGGTAATCAGGGGCTCTTCGATGTCCACTAAGTGACACCATTCATGTTCCACATCCCCCATCAATATCCCCTTCAAAGTATCATACATGTGCTTTGTTGTCTCTCCCCACTTGTTATCTACAACTGTGGAGAAATTCAATTCTTCACCAGATTTCATCTTGATCAACTGAATCGGGGTTATAAGGTCGTAGACACCACAACTGAAGGCTTCAATCAACTTGCCCTCTTGTGATTTTTGAACCAAATCATCAATAGTTATTCTTTTGTCAACAACTTTTAAACCTGTCTTGTCTTTTAAAAGTTGCAATATGGATTTCGCGGTTATTCCAGTGATTAATGCATCAGAATCTAACGAAAATGTTACAACTTCCTTCTCACCCTCATCGTTGATCCAAATGACGAAAAAATTTGAATCACCCTCAACACATGTACACGTGACATTCTTACCGAATATAAGTAAGATTCCATCGCACGCTTTTTCTTTCACCTCAACGCGGTCGATGCATCCACCGTTAACCCCTAAACAATATGCATACAATTTTAAAGGTTTCAAATCTCTCTCATAGTCCAAAGGTGATTTCAATTGCCTTATAATACAATAAAGTCTCGGTTGTTTCAAATGAGACGAGTCAGAAACCAGCAAAGCGGACAAGTGGAAAAGTTGACCAGCCACAAGATTTTTGGATTCAATTCCCAATAATACGTCAATAGATTTTAACAATCCTTCCGGATTGATATTTGGAACATCATCCATCCAATCATTCATGAAAACCAACTTCTCGATTGGCCTCAATATCCTAATATTACCATCAGATCCTTTAAATCCTTTTATTGGTTCAAGAAGACCCGCATCACAGACATCATATGGTGTTCCTTCACCATAAAAATCATCCCAATCACCGGATCCAGTGGGAGAAGGATCCAAATCAATAAAGGGAGTATGCCTATTGGAATCTGCATCATAGTCAACAACAAGAATATGCCGTGCAGAGGAATCAGAGGTAGAATCGGGGTTGATCGAATTTAAAGCTGAGTAAGTTGGTTCCATTGATGTTGACATCTCCTCAGTGATCCTTTTCAAAATCAACTGGATAGTTTATGTCAAAAAAAAAAAATATATATATATAAAAATCATGCCGCGATAAGAGTTACGTCATTATGAAGTTCTAGCGAAAAGGTTTACCGTTTTCTTCTGAGCGTTTAAGTTGATGCAAATGATGATATAGAAGTCTACTTTTAAGACAAAACTTCAACCATAGCTTGATCATATTTTCATTGAAGGCCAAAGGGATTTTCATTCAATCAAAGAAGAGCAACATCATATTCCATTGATGGCTTAAATTTACCGTTTGAGAGCTCCGACTATGACGAGGCAATGTGAATGTTCTACGTTTTAGTGTCAGTTATTACAAAGGATCATGGTGTTAGTAGTGAATGTAGATAATGGGGAAAGACCCCAGTTATGTTGTAATATTGACCTCGGTAAACATACAAAGATTTCGGAAATTGGAATTATCCAACACTCTTTGTCAAGTGTGTTCTTTGATGAACTAGAAACGAGTCCTTAGATTTCCAGTTTGATTTTGGTGAATTAAGCTCTTACGATTATACCTTGGGCAGCTATAGTGAATGATGTATTAAAACAAAAAAAGATTAAAAATTATCAATATTATCAAAGGGGGCCTAACTTGCGATGAATTGTTTCCTGATTGACTGCTACTTGAACTGGTGATTGAGCTGCTGCTTGAACTAGTACTAGAATCTGTGATTGAGCTGCTACTCTGACTGCTGATTGGACTGCTCGTTGGAGTGACACTTGAGCTGCTACTAGAAGATTTATCACCTCTGACGAATGAGGAAGTGATTTTACCACTGTGAGTTTGCTTGTGACTAGAACCGGTGCTAGAACTACTAACACCATTGTGACTTGATTTTGAACTAGATGTAGAACTACTAACATCACTATGACTTGATTTTGAACTAGGTGTAGAACTTGTGGAGAAAGTTTGAGCAGCTGAAACGGACCCACTTGTACTGAGACTGGATGTTTCACTAATTGAACTTGATACTGTACCGCTGCTTGATCTATCTAAAGGCTCTGATGATGCAACTGAAGAAGTGTCAATCAGTGATGAATATTGGGTATCACGTGGATAAGTGTATATCACGTTTCCGTGACCATCAAACAGAGACAAATCTGGGTAGAACCAACCATCTTGATCACATTGGTTCACCACAGAAGTTGCGATAAGTGAATAAGTATCTGTACTTACAATAGGACACGCAATGAATCCCTCATCTTGGTAATGTAATTCCCCTTCAATTATATTGAAAGGAGCAGACCCTGTGTCTCCAACGCCTAACACACCATCGGATGAAACGACAAAATATTTCCCAGATGGTAGTTTGAATCTCCCATTGTCAAAAGTGCCATTGAAGTAAAGGTATCGATTCCAATATGGGCTTGGGGCTATAACCACGGAAGAGCCTTCGATGGTTATTTGGTCTTTCAACGTGATCTGGGTCAATGATAGATAGATTGTCTGCGTATCTGCCGAGACAATAGATAACTGTGATGAAAATATAGTGATTAGAATTAATGCTATTGTTTCAACTAAGCCCATGATTCTTTATGTAGAAGAACAATAACAAGACAATAGCAGAGAACAATGCAGATTTAGAACAATAAATATATAAATCTCCCATCAACCAATCAATGATCAACTCGACAACCCCACCCAGTTGATTATCTGCGTCTAAAGCGGATAAGCCCTAGCCGCAGATCTCCGGGGCTTAGACCGAATCCGCATCGGAGTAGCCACAAATCATTTTTTATTGTTTTGGAACTAAAAATCTGAACAAGAACGGGACCGGTTATCAGACCCTAGACCCCACCCCATTTATATAGATATATATAAATATATACACAAAGAGTACCTATGATGTTTCTTTTATTGATTAGAAAAATATGAACAATGGCTTTAGCTTTTTTAATTACAATAATTGCGCTTTTTTCTTTTGCATTTGCAGATTCAAAACAGTTTTATTTGATATCAACAGGGGAAGGAGGTGAATATAACGTTGTCCTAAAAGATCAAAATATTATATTAGCAGAGCATTCGGAAAACTTTTTCAATTCTACTATCAAAGATGATGGAACTATGCAATTAACAACAGGGGAGTTTGTCATCGTTTCAGCGACTACAGGAACATTAGTGATTGGCGAAAATACAGGAAATTCTTCTTCCTTCACTATTTCCGTTGCCTTATTACATTTCCAAGGTGAACAATTTATCGCTTGTCCTCGTCAAAAAAGCCACAAGGAATTTAACATTGTTGCTTCCTCTGTCGGTAATTGTTATGACACTGATGGTTGGTTTAATGCACTTTTAAGACCCATCGACGATACTTCCCATGAGCTCATATATAATTATCCAAATACGACTCTGTCATCAAATAGTAGTAGCATCAGCAGCAGCAATTTCAACGTGAGCGGCACAAGCGCCCACTTGATCCAAAGTATGAGCATGAGTTCAAGTGCAAGCTCAAGTTACAGTTCAAGCTCTGCAATCAGTTCAACAACTACGTCAAAAAATGGAGGTTGGACGAATGCAAAACCCATTCTCAGTTTGGAATCAATCTTGAGTTTGTTATTCACAGTTTTACTGCTTTGATTATTACATTATCGATAGATCTAGCTAGTTTTATACTCGTTTTGCCAATGAATTTCAAAAATGTCTGCAACTATATTTTGGGAGAAATACCACAACATGTTGCAAATGTTCAATAGTTTTCTTTTTAGTTTTATCTATATCAAATTCCACACACTTTGAAATACAGTTCATTTCATTTTTATTGATTAGCGAGAAATTGGAATTCAAGAATGATGTCAAATGACAATAACCCGTCATTTATATTTATTTTAATTATTATTATTATTTTTTAGACATTCTCATTACAAGATCCATGACATTCTGAGAATCCTTCTCTGGCAGGCTCTTTCTTCCTCCTCTTGAAGCAGTCTTCGCTCCTCTCGTGGTAGGTTTTGATATTTTCCCTCCTCTTCCTCCTCTTCCTCTTCTTGCTGGTGTCTTTGGCGGAGGTATATCAACTATATCATCGTCACTTATCAATCCATCGCTATTGAAATCAGGCTCACTAATCACTTCTTCGTCTGAATCTGATACTATCTCTGTAATTTCCTTCAGCTTTTTTTTGGAAGCTGTCACTCTCTTTGCACGCAGTCCTTGAACGGGGGCAACTGGGGGCGAGACTGATGAGTGAGCACTCGCCTTTGTCAGTTGATACTCTTCCAAGTCTGAATCTGAGTTTATCACAATTTCATCACTTTTCAGTGATGCTTTTCTTTTCAATTTCTCCAGCTCTGCTCTTTTATCCTCAAGCTTCTTCTCCTTTGAGATTTCCTTCAAAATTTCTTTGAATCCTTTCTTCATCTGTGAAATGGAATTCTTATTTGATTCGTCGTCATCGTTATCATTATTAAACACTTCTTCTCCCTTCTCAGTGACATCAAGTTTCAATAACTCCTTGAAATCCTTTTCCAACTCAAGTTTAATGAAATCTCTGAGTGCATTCTTGTCCTCTTTTTCAATAAATGTTTTGATTGCTTCTCCTATATCAGCTTTTGAAATTATGTTCAATTCATCTTCTTCTAAAAACGAATCCACCAATCCAGTAACGTTTGTCTCTTGTGGCTCATCGTTTTCCATTGCATCACTCTCCTTCTTCGAAGTCTTTTTTGATACCGTCCGCGACAGTTTCTTACGGTGAAATAAAACAACATCATTAACGTTGGCAATTTGTCCAACAAATCTATTTGAAAATCTTCTCGGATTCTCGATTTCATATCCATCTGTGTATTCGACTTTCAAACGCACCAAGGGAAGTGGGGCTTTTCTTTGAACAACTACTTCATCATCGTCATCGTCATCATCATCGCCTCCTTCTTGATCGTCATCCTCGTCTTCCTTATTCAACTGTCTCCATATATTTTCAGCTTCTTTGATCAATCCTTCAATTTCCGATGTAAGATATCGTATCACTTCATTCTTATTCCCAGTTCCCGCCATAATATCAGACTCAGTCAAATCGATTGACTTCATCATAAACGGTCTTGCCGTTTTCAACGGAACCGCATCCAATTTATATTTTACACCAGTAACAGAAAGAATGAAGACATGTTTCCTTGCCATTTCCGCGGGGCATAACGACGTCGCCACACTTGAACCTGGCTGAAGAACAACACCACCATTAGGAGCTGGTGTAACGTATGGAATACACTCATGTTCATGACCCCATACGGTAAAGTCCAAGAAACTGGGTAAAAACGACTCCGGCAAATAACTGGTATCGGTATGAGCAGTATGATTTTGATGAACCGCGAGTAAATTGAAAAATTCCTCCTTGTGTTCTCCAGAAGGTCTCAAAAACTTGACATTCCCATCCAAAAAGGTTTTATATAACCGTTCATCACGAATATTTGATAGTCCATACAAAGCCAATTTTGTAGATCCTTTCTGTAGCAATAAAGGGGATACGGTGACTTTATCATTTTCCAAATTCTTCCCAAAATGATTGATCAACCCACTCACAGAGAGCAAATCCATTGGGTCCAACAATTCATCACCGGTACTATCGTCATGATTCCCAGCAATTGCAAAAAGTGGTATTGACACGTTGATATTTGGATCTTGGAAATTTGCATGATTTAAACCTCTGTTGTCTATGGCCACAGAAGGATCAGATAACAATTCAAACTCCAAAGGCTTGTTACCATAGCATACAGCCCTTAACGACTTCATGACGTGAAACATTGATTTCTTAGAGGGCTTGTTGATGTGGAAAAGATCACCAGCTTGCAACACAAAGTCAACATCATGATCCCTGGCTATATACATGATTTCTTCGAAGGACTTCCATGAGTCATCCCCTCTAACAGGATCATTTTCCTGGTACCCGACATGGTTGTCGGAAGTGATCAATATCTTGAATGTATCACCACCCTCATCATCTACCATAATCAACCCTTCTCTTGTCCTTGTCCTCCTCAAACAGGCTCAGCACAAAATTTCAACAAGGAAAAAACGAAAAAAAGCAAAAACAAAATTTCGGTTTAAAATGGCAAACAGTATTCTATTTTACTCAAGAAAAAGTTACAATCTCATAAAAGAACAACTAGTTGATCTCATAAGCAGATATACAAACACACAGAGACTTACACAATGGCCATAACGAAGAGAGCTGGTCGTAGCAAGACTCTGCTGCTGCAAATGCAACCACTGAAGCGAGGCATCCAAAAAGCTCAATTCGACTCCTCCAAGAAGAAGGAGGTGGGTGTTAGCGATTTGACGTTATTGTCGACTGTTACCGACGAATCTATCAATGAGAATCTTGAAAAAAGATTCAAGAACAATACCATCTACACTTATATCGGGAATGTCTTGATCAGTGTTAATCCGTTCAAGGACTTGGGTATATACACCGATAAGATTTTGGAGTCTTATCAGGGGAAGAACAGATTGGAAGTTCCGCCTCATGTCTTTTCCATTGCTGAAACGATGTATTACCAGATGAAATCCTATAATGAAAACCAATGTGTTATCATTTCAGGAGAATCTGGTGCTGGTAAGACTGAGGCGGCAAAGAGAATCATGCAGTACATCTCTGCTGTATCGGGTGGTTCATCTTCTGAACAAATTCAAAAAATTAAGGACATGGTATTGGCAACCAATCCTTTATTGGAATCGTTTGGATGTGCTAAAACCTTGAGAAATAACAATTCTTCAAGACACGGTAAATATTTGGAGATTTTTTTCAACAATGAGAATCATCCAGTTGCCGGTAATATTACTAATTACTTGTTGGAAAAAAATAGAGTTGTTCATCAATTGAAGAGTGAAAGAAATTATCATATTTTTTACCAATTAACCAAATCTGATATCTATAGACAAAACTTTGGGGTTCAACCTCCTGAAAGTTATGTTTACACCAACAATGCTGGTTGTACCAGTGTCGATGGAATCAACGATCTTGAAGATTTCGCCGAAACAATAAAGGCTATGAGTATTATTGGATTAGGCCAGGATGAGCAAGATCAAATTTTCAGAATCTTGGCAGCTATCTTGTGGATCGGTAATATACAATTTGTTGAGAATGATGAGGGTAATTCTCAAGTTGCCGATGCCAGTGTTACTCAGTTTGTTGCTTACCTTTTACACGTTGAAGTGGAACCACTTACTAAGGCAATTACAGAGAGAATTGTGGAAACCAACCATGGAATGAAACGTGGATCCATTTATCATGTTCCATTGAATATCACTCAAGCTTCAGCTGTTAGAGATGCTTTAGCCAAAGGTTTGTACAACAATTTGTTCGACTATATAGTGCTGAGAGTAAACTTGTCGTTACACACGTCTACATCAAATCTTACCGGATTAAAGTCAATTGGTATATTGGATATCTATGGGTTTGAAATTTTCCAAAATAATAGTTTTGAACAATTTTGTATCAATTATGTTAATGAAAAATTGCAACAAGTTTTCATTGAATTAACCATTAAACAAGAACAAGAAGAGTATAAAAGAGAACAAATTACATGGACCCCAATCAAATATTTTGATAACAAAGTTGTTTGTGATTTGATTGAAAACAAAAGAGGTGGTATTTTTTCCACCTTGAACGATGCATGTGCCACAGCACATGCTGATCCAGCAGCAGCTGATCAATCATTTGCACAAAGATTAAATATGACATCTTCAAATCAATATTTTGAGTTGAGATCTAACAAGTTCATTGTTCATCATTATGCTGGTGATGTTACATATGATATCAATGGAATGACTGATAAGAATAAAGATGCAATGTTGAAAGATTTGGTTGAAATGTTGGCCACTTCAGCAAATCCATTTATCACTGAAAATCTTGTTGAAAAAATTGACACTTCATCAAAGAAGAGACCACCTTCCGGTGGTGATAAAATTAGACAAAGTGCAAATGCCTTGGTTGAAAAATTATCACAATGTTCACCTGCTTATATTAGAACAATTAAGCCAAATGAAAATAAACTGCCATTGGAATATAACACCAAAAATGTTTTACATCAAGTCAAGTATCTTGGTTTGAAAGAGAATGTTAAAATTAGAAAAGCTGGTTTTTCATATAGATCAACTTTTGAACAATTTGTACAAAGATTTTTCCTCTTATCACCACTTACATGTTATGCCGGTGATTACATTTTCCAAGGAGATACACAAGAAGCCATTAGACTGATTTTACATGCAGCCAATGTTCCACAGGATGAATATAAAATTGGTATCACCAAAATTTTCATTAAATCTCCACAGACTATATTTGGTCTTGAAGAAATGAAGGATAAATATTTCGATACTATGGCTATTAGAATTCAAAGAGCTTGGAGAAAGAGAATACAAAAGAAGATTGATGCAGCTATCGTGTTACAAAGACATATTAGAGAATTCAAAAGTGGTAATAAATATGAGCAATTAAGAGATTATGGTAATTCACTCTTGAGATCATCAAAGGAGAGAAGGACATATTCTTTATTGGGAAGCAGAGCCTTCTTGGGTGATTACTTGGGATGTAACGAGTCTCGTTCCCTTGGTGCCTCATTGAAAAATAGAGCAGGAATTAAGAGCTTTGTCGTTTTCAGTGGTAAAGGTGAAATCTTGTTTCATAAATTTGGTAGATCATCTTCTAGATTGCCAAGATATTTGATGTTAACAAAGACCAATTTATTCATCATGGCACCTACTGTGAATCAACAAACTAAAAAACTGGATATGGTTGTTGAATATAATATTCCAATTACAAATGTTCAATCTGTTGAATTATCAACTTTGCAAGATGATTGGTTAGCATTGATCATTAACTCTGCTACACAAGCTGATCCATTTATCAATGTTATGTTCAAGACAGAATTGATCACACATTTGAAAAAATTGAATTCATCGTTGAAAATCAATATTGGTCCAAATGTTTCATATCATAAGAAACCAGGTGCCAAATTACATACAATCAAGTTCCAAGTATCCGATGCAGCACCACCAAATGGAGATGTTTATAAAAGTGGTACCGTTAGTGTTAGACGTGGTAACCCTGCAAACAGCGCTCAAAGAAAGAAACCAAGGGGTAAGATGTCGGAACTGTTTTTGAATTACAATCCTACAGGTACTCCTTCTTCCACTTCTTCTGCTACTAATGGTTATCAATCATTGGCACCGCCACCTACACAACAACAACAGCGCACATATCAACCTCCAGCTTCAGGTCCTGCTGCCAATCCAACACTTAGGAAACCACCACCTCCTTCAATTCCATTACAAACCCAGACCCCTGTTAATCATAACGATGCTGCTGCCGCCGCTGCTGCTGCTTATACACATAAACTGAAACCAGCAGCACCTCCTCCTCAATCCAGGTCAAGACCTCAACCGCCAGTTCCTGCCAAGAAGAGAGTGGCTCCGCCACCACCAAGACAAACAGTTGCGAAGCCAGCTCCAGCTCCAGTTGTGAAACCAGCAGTTGTTGCTCAACCACCTCCACCTCCACCTCCTCCACTGCAACCGGAGTATCCTACTTATAAAGCAGCTTATGATTTTGTCGGAACTGGATCTGCTTCAGAATTACCAATTTCAAAAGACACCATTGTTTATATCATCAAACAAGAAACCAATGGTTGGTGGTTAGCTAAAAACTTGGAAGGTACTAAGCAAGGATGGGTTCCACTGGCTTATGTCGTTCCATGTGCTGCTCCTGCTGCTGCAACAACTGTCACTCCACTGCTGACACCAGCATCTAATGGATACAATGACAACTTGTCTGTTAACAATTCTAATTCCACTGCAGCTACAACAGTTACATCTGGATCTAGTAATGTAGGAGGTGGATTAGCCGCTGCATTGATGGCTAAGAAGCAAGAGGATACTTCATTAGCAGGAAGTTTGGCAGATGCTATTAGACTTAAAGCCGGTAGAGTTGATAGTGATGAAGAAGAGGCGGATGATGACGATGATGATTGGTGAATGTTGATATTGATTGCTTATGTAGAAAAAATTTCCTATTTGCCTTTTTATATAGAGAAGATTTATTTGTTTAAAAGAATTTCAAAAATGATATTTCGTTATAAATTTGTGAAAAAACAGAGCAGTTATCTATATGTGGTTTATACATGAATCTCTTCACAAACTCTTATTCATAAACCTCTTTCTTTGGAAAGCTAGCCAATATTTAGAAGGTTTAGATTTATCATCTTTATAAATTCTTTCAACCAATCTCGTACTCAATTCTTGTCTAAATTGTTGTAAATAACCTCTTAACAACTCTGCATCTTGCTTTGAACTAGGAGCAGCATACAATGAATTCAATGGGAATCCAACATCTCCAGGGATACTGAAATGATCCAATGCCAAATTACTCAAGACTCTAACAGCCTCATGCTCATCAATCTTGTTATTTAAAATGTTCAACGCCGATGATATATACAATATACCATAGATTAACGTTCTATCAGCTGGACCTTTAATTTCGAAATTTTTGAAAAATGAATTGGCTCTAAAGAGATCCAACACTTCATCGATGATATCATAATCCGATTGAGTTGGGAATGAAGGACCTCTGAATTTGGTTCTTATTGGTAGTATGGCAAAGTTACCAACGACTCTTGTATCAATTGAATCTTCCTCTGAAAGGAAAGTGGAGTGATAAGCCTGTATGGGAAATTGTTAGCTTGATTCCAATATATGTATTGAGAGATAGATTAGATACATACTGGCATGATGAGTTTAAATTTGACTTGTATATACAACAAATGGGTTTATTCGGTTTACGTTTTACCTTTTTCTGTTTAAATCACAAAAAATCGTTGGCGTACAAAGAAAAAAGTCGTGTATCTTTGGACACTAACCAGCAGCAGCGGAGTGTCACTATGTCCTATCAGTTGATGATAAGGATATATATAGTTATTTGTATGTAGAAGAGTTATGATTTAGTAAGAGAAGAATATTATATAGTGATTCAAATGACATCACAGTGCTGATATAGTGATTGTAAAGAGATAATAGTGCCAACTGACAAATGTTGCTATATTTATATACAAAATACTTTAATCAGACACCTTTTTTGAGACTTTTTGATGATTTTTTTTTTGGATTTTTTGGATTTTTTTTGTCAATTCAATTTTTTGTGGTTTTGTGTTTTTTTGTCCTGAGGATTTTATCGGCAGCGTTTGATACTTTAACCAAGTGATCAAAGAGAGTGAGAGTCACATATATTGTATATATAAGATGGCATCATCCTCGGGCAATTTACCAAGGGATGAAGTGTTCAATGACATTTTTGGGCTGAGAAGAAGTTCCAATAAGGATCATAATAATACTCATATTCTTCAACCACCGCCTTTGGACGTTACTTCAATTCCTGCATTACCCCATCAACAGCAAGAGAGAATAGTCAATGTTCCACCTCATTTGCAACAGTATAATTACAAATCCTCGTCACAGGAGAGCTTGCCTCGTTCAGGACCAACTTTGGATCCAACAAAAGTTTCCATAAACCAGAACCAGAACCTGAATCACGTTCCAAGACCACAACAACAACAAGTATCAGGTAATCAGCCACATCCTTACCAGCATCGTATGCACTCTGCTCCAAATGTTGTACATCAATATCATTCCCCACAACGTGATCAACAGCAGCAACATGGACAACATGGACAACAACAACAACAATCACGTCCGTATCCACCACAACAATCTCAGTCTCAAAACCTGTTTGCTCATCAGCAGCAGCAGCAACAGCATCCACATCATCAATATCAGCAGCAGCAGCACTACCAGCAATCTGTTCATTCACAGCCACATCATCAACAGCAGTATCCACAAAATCAACCGCAGCTGTATAGGTCTGTTTCGCAACCTCATTTCCCTTCACAAAATCAGCATCAATCACAGCAGCATCAACATCAGCAACAGCAACAGCAACAACAACAACAACAACAAGTCCATGGCACAAGGCGTGTTGAAAGTCATAGCTCGGGGCTTCCGCCTTTGAAGGTGAATTTAAATTCTGTTCCAGAAGCAGTTCCAGAAAGGTTTAGAAATTCTCCAACAACAGGTACACATTCCCAATTTCAAACATCACAGCGCAGTCCGATATTAAGACAGGGATTGGGATTTTTCAATAGAAATGGTGGAACTAATCCTACAACAAGATCAGCTTCCACTAGTGCTGTGCATTCAGCTTTAAATCCTCCTCAACAATCATCATCATCAGGGAATTCTAATCAAACAAGGACAATGTCATTGTCATCATCACATGACAAGTATCATCAACAAAACATCAAACCAGCCACTTTAAGTGGTCGGATAATTCCTCAAAAAGTTGATATGTCGGCACCAAGTAATGGATCCAATGGTGTTATGTCAGTGACCAATGCCAGTGGTAATAATAGTCCAATTTTGGGTTCAAAATCGAGAAGTTTTTCATCATTGGCAAAAGGTTCACTTTCAAAGAGAAAATCATCATCATCACTGAATCTTAAAAATATGGATAGAAGTGTAAGTAATTCATCAATTGCTTCCAAGGCCATAGTCACTGCAAGTAAGAGACCAAGTATATATCCTGCATTATTATCAAGAGTTGCTAAATTATTTCAAGAACGTATTGTTCTTGGATCAAGATTGAAAAATGGTTTAGAATATAGGGATTCATTTACCGGTTCAGAAGCTGTTGATGTTATTCTGCATATTATAAGAACATCGGATAGAAATTTAGCCTTGTTATTAGGTAGATCATTAGATGCTCAAAGATTTTTCCATGATGTTACTTATGAACATAGATTAAGAGATACAACAAATGAAGTTTATCAATTCAATACGATAACTACATTTTATGAGGATCCTAATGGTTTAGAGTCAAGACATAATTCCGTGAGTAGTGACACAGTGACATCACCAATGTTGACACAAAATGGTTCAATGGGAGTACAACAACAACTGCAACAGGTGCAACAACAACAAATTGTTCCACAACAACAGCAACAACAACAACAGCAACAGCAACAGACTATACCAGTGAATGGTGTATTTACCTTGTTAACTGAATGTTATTCACCAACTTGTACCAAGGATCGATTATGTTATAGTATTGCATGTCCAAGAAGATTGGAACAACAAGCTAGATTAAATTTGAAACCACAAGGTGGTTTGAAAAATGATAATCATTTATCCTTGTTACAAGAACCAGATGAATCCAAACATCTTTGGTCATTTACAGTGTCAAAGGAAGTTTTGGAAAGTGTTGATAAAAAGGAACTGAAGAGACAAGAATCAATTTTTGAAACGATATATACAGAACGTGATTTTGTTAAGGATTTAGAATATATCAGAGATTTTTGGATTAGACCATTACGTGAAAGTAATATTATACCTGAAAGGGAACGTGAAAAATTCATACGTACCGTTTTCAATGGTATTACCGAGATCTTACTGGTTAATGCCAAATTTGCCGAGCTGTTAACAAGGAGACAAAATGCCAAACCAATTGTTGATCAAATAACTGATATTTTTTTACAATTTATTCCACATTTTGAACCATTTGTTTATTATGGTGCTGGACAAGTGTTTGGGAAATATGAATATGAAAGACAAAAGACTACAAATCCATTATTTTCACGTTTTATTGAAGAAACTGAACGGTTAAAAGAATCAAGAAGGCTTGATATATCATCATTTTTATCAAAACCAACAACAAGAATGCCCAAATATATCTTGCTTTTAAGAACAATAAAACATAATACTAAACCTGAATCACCAGATTATGAGAATTTAGATAAACTGATTGCATTATTAGTTAAAGTATTGGATAGAATTAATGAAGAAACTGGTAAACTGGCTGATAGACATGAATTAATTGTCCTTAAGCAAAAATTACAATTTAGACCAGGTGAATTTGTTGATTTGAAATTATCATCACCGGATCGAAGATTATTATTTAAAGCCACTTTAAAGAAGAGAAATCAAGATAAGGAAAATCAAGGTGAAGTTCATGTTTATTTATTTGATCATTCATTGGTATTTGTTAGAATCAAGATTGTCAACAAGAGAGAACAACATAAAGTTTATCAAAGACCAATTCCATTACCCTTGTTATTTTTATCATTAAATGAAGATGGTACAACTTTAAGACAATTGACTAGAAAATCCACATCGACATCATTGCTGACAACGAATTCTACATTGATGCATAGTAATTCCATTTCATCAAATATTAATCCAACAAAATTCCCATTAACATTTTTATATATTGGACGTAAAGGTTATGATTTAACGTTATATGCAACAAATTTCTCAACACAGAGAACTTTAGTTGATAAGATTGAAGAACAACATAAGAAATTGATTAAGCAAAATGATATTTTCACATTGATACCATTGACACAAAAATTTTTCGATTCAAATAATAAGATTAACTGTGTTGTACCATTTGATGGAGGTAGAAGATTATTATATGGTACCGACTCTGGAATTTATATCAGTAATATAAGAAGATCAGATAATGGAGCTAGAATAGTTAGTTCACCTGTGAAAGTTATTAATAAGGTTAATATTATACAATTGGAAGTTTTAGAAGAGTATCAAACATTTCTTGTATTAACTGATAAGAAATTAATGTCATGGCCATTGGATATTTTACAACAAACACCAGATCTTAATAAAAACACCAAGATTGGTAAAGAATTGATGACACATGTATCATTTTTCAGAGTTGGGATATGTTCAGGTAGGATGTTAGTATGTGCACTGAAAAATGGATCAAATCATTTGATTAGAGTTTTTGAACCAATTGATCCAATACAACAGAAGAAATTAAATAAGAAGAAGTTTAAAAATGAAACAAAGGAATTATTTTTCAACAGTGAACCTGTTTCCATTAGTTTTTTAAAGACTAAATTATGTGTTGGTTGTACAAAAGGTTTTGAAATTGTATCAATGGAGACCAATTCTATGGAATCATTATTAGATCCAGCGGATACTTCATTAGATTTTGTCACTAACAAAGAAGGTTTAAAACCATTGGAGATTGATCGTATCAATAGTGATTTCTTGTTGAGTTATAGTGATTTTTCATTTTATGTGAATAGAAATGGTTGGAGATCAAGATCGAATTTCTTGATCACATGGGAAGGATTACCACAATCATTTGCCATTTGGTATCCATATTTATTAGCATTTGATACAAATTTCATCGAAATCCGTCATGTGGAAACTGGTGAATTGATCAGAGTTATCAATGGTGAAAATATACGATTATTACATAGTTCATCACAAGAGATCTTGTACGCTTATGAAGATGAACGTGGTTATGATGTCGTTGCCAGTTTGGATTTCTGGGATAAATCAATCAATAGTAATAATAGTATTAAGTCAACATGAGATCCTCCTCAGTGGAAGTTGGAAGTTGGAAGATGGAAGTTGTCTTGGTTTCATTCCCATATATATTTATTCATCCATGTATCTATCATATGTATTTATAATCATCAAACAAGGAATAAATTGCATGTCATGTATCTATGTAGTAGTCTATGCATACATCTACGTATCGGTCTATCTACGTATCTATCTATGTATGCACGTGTAAAGGTAAAGGTAAAGTGAGGTATAAAAATTCTCAGCAATGTGAATGGTAATCATCATCAGGACGGAATCGGATACAAATTATCCCTACATAATATATCCTATTGTATCCTATTGGATCCTATCATATCCTGTGGGTGTGCTTTGTATGTATGTGTATTTCCGAAAGACTCCAGTGTCATTCGTATTGCCATTGTCATCCGTGTATACTCCGATACACACCTACTATACAACAATCCCTCCAATTGCCCATTGTCAATTTCCCCAATTTCCCTCTCCCTCTCCCCAACTCACTCACTCACCAAAACAAAGCAGAAAAAAACAAAAACAAAAACAAAAACAAAAACAGCACCAGCAGAAAAAAACACAACGAGAAAATTTTTTGTTTGTTGTTGTTTTTTTGTTTGTTTGTTTGTGATCATTAGAGTTGAAATTTCATCCATTTAGTGATATAGTACACAGCAGATATACACACAGCAGATAAAGATGTCAGCAACATTGGATCTTGTCAAGTTCCATTTACAACAAGTACCTATTGAGATCTCTAAACCGGGGATTGAAAACATCTTTGGCATTAAATTGTTTCCAATTTTCAATTTTTTTTTCAAATTGATCAAAGGTTATAACGCTTATGATTTTGAATTTATCAAGGATGATACTTTTATGTCAAATTATCAAGACGTTATTGGTATGATTATCGTTTATTATTCAACGATTTTTGGATTACAATTTTTCATGAGGAAATTTGTTAGTAAACCTATTAAATTGAATTATATTTTCCAATTACATAATTTATCATTGACATTGATCAGTTTAACTTTATTTTTGCTCGTTGTTGAACAAGTTTTCCCAATTGTTTATCAAAATGGTATATTTCATGCAATTTGCTCAAAGGAACTGTATACACGTGAATTGGTAATTTTATACTATTTAAATTATTTAACCAAATATGTTGAATTATTGGATACCGTTTTCTTAGTTTTGAGAAAGAAGAAATTATTATTTTTACACACATATCATCATGGACTGACACTGTTACTTTGTTTCACTCAATTAGTTGGATACACCACTGTAGAATGGGTTCCTATATCATTGAATTTGGCAGTTCATGTTGTCATGTATTGGTATTATTTTCTCAGTGCAAGAGGTTTGAAAATTTGGTGGAAAGAATGGGTCACAAGATTTCAAATTGTTCAATTCATATTGGATTTGATCTTTGTTTATTATAGTACTTATTCATTCTATGCAGCCACTTATTTTGCCGATATCTTGCCACATCAGGGGAATTGTCATGGTACTCCACAACTGGCTCTGTATGGTTATTTAATCTTGACCAGTTATTTAGTGTTGTTTATCAGTTTTTACATCAGTGTTTATAAGAAGAAACCGGTTCAACAACAACAAAAGGGTAAAATTTCATCATTACAAAATAGTGACAACACGGCAATTGCAAGTGGTGCAAGTCCAATTGCCAATCGGATAAGATCAAGAAAGGCTTAAGCCGTTTTAGTCATTATTGTCACTTTTGCTAGTCATCGTCATAGTCATAGTCATCGTCATAATGTCCGACAAGAGCCGACTTTGGATGGGATGTGGTGGTGGTTGAGGCATATTTTTTTTTATTTTTCCTTTATTTTCTCGCTCTGTATTTTCTTTTCTTTCTTTCTTTTCTTTGTCTTGAGCCACCTACCGCCCAAACGCCAGTGCCAGCCAGCGCAGTGCCCAGCGCAGCGCAGAGAGGCAGAGAGAGAGAGAGAGGGAAAAGTTTTTTTGGTGCGCGTTAAACCGTGTTAAGTCTTGCACGACCTTGTGTAGTTGTATATATATCTAGTGATATCTCCATCTTGTCATATCCACCAACCCACATACCAACCAACATGTTTGAGAATTCCAATAGTAGAACTTTACCATTACCTTATCCGACATTACCCAGTTACAAACACATCACAAGTTCATTACCAACATACCAACTACCTCCTATCAACGTCCCCATCGTTAAGAGAGAGGATGAAATACCAATCATTTCAATACCGAAACCATTAACTCCTGTGTCTAATACCACTACTACAACACAACTACCATCGTTACATGAACAAGTGTCATTACAACAACAAGATATCGGTTCATCTTCATCATCGACTACATCTTCACCACCTCCACCATCATTACAACAACAACATCAACATCAGCATAACACACCACCATCATCTACACATCCACATAGAAAGAAAAGACAATGTCCAGATTGTAAATTATATTTCAGTAATCTTGCCACACATAAATCGACACATTTATCGATAAATTCAAGACCACATATTTGTTTCAAATGTTCAAGAGGATTTGCTAGATCAAATGATTTAATAAGGCATGAAAATAGTCATTTAAAAGATATTGGTAAATTTCTTTATAAATGTCCATTTTACCAGGGTGAATGTCATTCAAATGGTTGCTTTAGTAGATGTGACACATTCAAGAATCATTTAAAAGCATTACATTTCCAATATCCAATTGGTACAAAGAAGAAAGATCGTTCAAAAGTTAGTGGTGAATGTAAACTGTGTGGTGAATTTTTCAATAACGTTGATGAATGGTTGAAATTACATATCGATACAAATAAATGTACAAAGATTTGTAATCATTAATCGATATCTATACCTCTATACCTCGATAGAGGTATAGTGATGGGATATACGGTATACGATATAGATACAAGGTATGAGATACAAAGATACAAAGATACAAGGATTGGGAAAAGATATAGATATATAGATAGATAGATAGATAGATATGGGAAGGGTATTTTATAAAGGATTATTACGGTATATACGAATTAAATAAATTATATGTATATGATGATGATGATGATGTGTATGTTGTGGATATCTAATCTGGTGTAAGTCTAGATCAATCGATGATGGGATACACGGCTATTTAGTTTAAGGTTCCGATTCCTTCCTTCCTTCCTTCCATGGGCTTGTGGGGGGCACAGAGAGGGCGGGGCCGCGCGCGCATTTTCTTTCGCTTTGTTGTTGTTGTTTGTTTGCTGCGCCGTTCCCTTTTAGTTAAGAGCGAGCGTCGGCTTGTAATGTTATGAACCGACCGATCGATATACAGCCGTGGATGTATATTAAGATAACATCGCAACACCAGATATATATCCATATCTATAACTCTATTTGTCAATATACATACATGCAGCGGTATACTCCTAGTACTATTCACTATATACCTATATATCTGTATCAATATCTATATATCTATATATCTATATAGATCTCTACACCTCTACACCTCTACAGAACTCCTTACAAGTGTACAATTGTATAAATCCCAATTTGTTTGTATCTATGTACATCAATTTTAAATTTCAAATTTCTCCACTTGATAATTTTGTAATCAACACAATTAAACAACAACAACAACAACAATACAAGATACAGATACAGATACAACAAGATGATTTCAATAAATAAATTACTTAAAATTATATCGATATTAATATCATTCCTTTCATATAAATCGATCCCACTCTCATATTGTTTCCAATTCTATAAAATTGGCTTTGAGAATTTGGTATGGAAGAAACCATTAACCAAAAGTGAAAAGGATCCATTATTATTGTTGAAACCACAATCATACAACACTCATTGTTCATTATTAGAATGTGATTTTTATCTACATAAATCGAATTCAACTTATTTTAGTGATTTAGATTTGGCAAGAACTGATTTATTATTGACGAAATTATACCACTTATTTTGGTCGGTGAAGGAACAAAGTGGTTCGTTTCCCATGTTACCTGTTGGATCCGTTGTATGTCATTTCAAAAAAGAGATTAAACCATTTGCCAAATATGTGATTAAGAGTTGTATATTTGCATGGGATGATCGTTGGATTTTTGTATTGTCAAAATTCATGATTGGTGAAAAATTACATGCATTGGCATTGACAAGATCAGTTTTCAAAAATGGTAGAAAGACATTGAAACCAGTTGAGATGTTTAAAACTTGTGGTTTGTACAATGATCAAGTGGCAACATTGAATGAAAAGAGATTACCCTTGGTTAAACATTATATTCAAGAAGGTGAAATATTAAATAATATTGATGATTTATATACAGAATCAGACATCACAACAAAGCCAAAACTTTGATTATTTCTTTCTTTCTCCACTTAATAAAATTCAGTATATTTCTTACCATAATAAGCAGTACCAACACTACCCAACGTGAGTAAAACTAATGGAATTGGCTTTGTAAAACCAGCTTTTGAACCTCTCATTGCACCACCGGTAATCATCAATACAGTTCCTAATAATGCGGTATGAATACCATATTCCATATTATTCTTCAATAAATATCCAGCACCGGCGAATACTCCACCAATTGATAATCCGGCAATTAATGATGCCTTGGATCCCTTACGTCTATTCCTCTTTGTTAGTCCTTTGTTGTACACAAACCTATATATAAAGAATAACTTACAAGAATCCAGCAGTTCCTCCAACGGCTGCTAATGCGGAATAAGTAAATGCTAAATGGTCCTATATATCAGTGTTAGTATCATGCATATTCAATGTCTGTAGTCTTGTATAGAACATACCATCTTTGTGTATCAATTGAAGTATGTTATATATATAAATATAGAGAGATGATCAATGGCAATTAATTTTGGAAATTGGAAATTTATTTATATAGAGAGAAAGGAAAAAAATCGAATGACAAAGAATTTTGTAACAAATTTTCCGTTTGTCTTTGTCATCTTGAGAGAGTAGAACAGTATTTATCAAGAGATATAAATGGATGGTGTCTATCACAATTCGACATCTCTCATCTCATGAGAATCATCTCTCCTTGGCCATTTTATCCGACATAAACCGACTTCAGCAAGATTTTTCTAAAATTTGAAAAATGATGTAGCAGTGAAGTTATAAGTGCGTGAAGCTTTAAAGCTTGATGAAATGAAGTTCCCCATCACGTACAATGTCAAAAGACAATCTCAAAGAGACAATTGTTTATATTTGTAGAAGTATATTAATGTACTTGACAAACTGGTTGTTCATTCATTGTACCCATCGAATACCAATTCGAGTTTCATCATGTTTTTTACCACACAGAAAGGAATGAATGATTCAACCAATCTTACCGATCTTGCCAATTCTCCATCTCCTTTTCGTCTTATCAGCTTACTTTCCCACTTAGATTCTTTTAAGTCCCAAGTATAAAGGCACCAGCACTGCCGAAATTTCTTCAACTTGTATATATATATCTAGGTATTTCCTATTCTAAAAACTACCATCTGAATCTTGGTATTTTGTTCAATACGGTTGGCTGGAATTTTGTAGCTGGAATTTAACTTTGAGTCACATTGAATAGGGTGTAAACATGTATGCATTGATAAGAAACAACGTCTGTTCCAATTGATAGTTCTGGCAATCAAATGTGTAAATTGATAAGGTCAATTTTGTTGTGAAGGGAAAAAAAATAAAATTAAAACTGAAACCAAAACAAACAACAGATTAAAGCGAATAGCAGATATTGACACAATCTTACAAGAATCTATACAGGGATTAGCACAACATCACAAGCAGAAGATGGGTGCTCAGTTGTCTTTGCTAACACCGACAGCCTCCACTGTGGCATTACAATCATATATCGACATCATACCCAATGTACAATACTCATCGACTATCACATCATCTAGATTTTTGAAAACGGTCAAGAGTTTAGATGCCAATGGATTCATCATCATTAAAGTTTTCATCAAACCCGATGATAGACTACAATTACCGTATGCTCAAATCTTGGCCACGTTGGATAAACAACAACAATCATTGCTGAATATTTCCAATACTGTACCCTTCACCAAAATTATCGAAACTGAGAGGGCAAATTATGTGATAAGACCCTTTATCAAGACGAATTTATTTGATAGATTATCTACACGGCCCTTTTTGGAAAAGTATGAAAAGAATTGGATCCTGTTTCAATTGTTGTACACTTTAAATGAATGTCACAAACAGGGGATAATTCATGGAGATTTGAAAACTGAAAATGTATTGATGACTTCATGGAATTGGTGTTTGATTGCCGATTTTGAAAACTTTAAACCAACTTATCTTCCAGAGAATTCATCACAGTTCTCATTTTATTTTGATACTTCAAAGAGAAATACATGTTATTTAGCACCGGAAAGATTTAATGAAACTCACAGGGGGGAATTGCAAATAGAGATGGATTTATTCTCCATTGGTTGTGTATTGGCTGAATTATACCTCGATGGTTCACCAATTTTCACATTATCACAATTGTTCAAATATAAGAAATCAGAATATGATCCAAATTTGAATGCTATTGATGATGTTAATATAAGATCCATGATACAAAATTTGATTCAATTAAATCCAAAAAGTAGAATGTCTATTGATGAAATCTTGTCAATTTATCAGGACAAAGTTTTCCCCACACAATTTTATCAATTCTTGTATCCATATTTTGAAGATTTATCCAATTACAAGATATCCAATATCAAAAACAAAAAAGATCGTTTCCAAGAATGTGATTATAGAATTGACAAAATATATAATGATTTCGCTACAATATCGAAATTTTTACAATATGATCCTGACACTCTGCCATCTTTATCAACAATGGTGGTGCCCATTCCGATAACTTTTGACTTGCCAGGTTTACATAATTATTCTCCAAAGACCACATCCAACTCAATTTCCAACCCGATGGCTTTGATTTTTTTAAGCATGGTTTTATCATCGGTTAGAAATACCACACACTCTTCATTCAGAATCAAATCATGTGATTTAATCGTGGTATTACTGGAAAAATTACATGATGAAGCCAAATTGGATAGATGTTTACCATTTTTGATGTACTTGTTAGAAGATCCTTGTTGTGATGTTAAAGTGGCTGCGTTAAGATCAATTACGCAATTATTATACATGTGTGATTCTATATCTGTTGTTAATATTTCAATATGGCAAGAATATATTTTACCGAAATTGACATTATTCCATAACCAAATTAGTCAAACAAAAGAGGTTGATTTCTTAAATTTACAATTTGCCATATATTTACCTTATTTAATGACACAATCTTTGAAATTTTACAATTTCACCAAGATTTTACAAAAAGATTCAAAGATATTAATCAAATTATTTGATAAATCAAACTTGGTGAAGGAGTTTGAAAATTTTACCATAAATTTATTAACAGATTCCAATCCTAATGTTAAAATTGCTTTATTACAAAACATTGCTGAAGTTTGTCAATTCTTTGGTAAAAATAAGACAAATGATTTGATTTTGAGTCATCTAATCACTTATCTAAATGATAAAAATCCATATCTTCGTGTTTGTTTCATCGATTCCATATTACCAATCTCAATGTTTACCGGGATATCATCATTGGAACAATATATCTTACCCTTATTAGTACAAACTATAAATGATCCAGATGAATTAGTTGTATTTAAGATTTTGAGGATATTCAATCAGTTGATATCAATTGGAATGTTGAAAAAACACTATATATGGGATCTTGTCAAAATAGTGATTAAATTAGTATTACATCCTAATGAATGGATAAGAAAGACATCATTACAATTGATAATCACGACATGTGAGGTTTTATCATTAGCAGATTTATATTGTATCTTGTATCCGATAATAAGACCTTTTTTCCAATATGATGTCACTGTCTTCACATATGATTCGTTGGAGCCATGTCTTGCAAAGCCCTTATCTAGATCTGTTTATAATTTACTGATAAATTGGGCTCAAACGACAAACTCTGATAACTCACTATTTTGGCAAAAGCAAAATAACTCAAATATTGATTCATTTGGTAATTCCGGTTTGTCATTTATGGTTAGGACAAAGACCAATTTGAGGTTTAATGAATCTGTGGTGATAAATAATAATGAAATCCCCATTTCCCCCAACGATAAGCTTTGGTTAATAAAATTACAAAATTCAGGTTTACTGGAGTCTGAATTTTGGAAATTGGCAACGATGAGAGATTATATTTATCGTATATCAAAGTTGAGTTTCAAAATATCTTCAAATGATAAATTAGATGCAAATATTGAAATTCAAAAAATTGGAGTCTTACCAAAGACATTATTCTTTGACGTGGTACATAAATCAGATTTCAAAGATCATGAGCTGATTAAATTACATTCTCCACCTCCACCACTGATAATGATTCCTTCATCATCGACAAAAAATAACAATACAAATGATGTCAATTCTTCTTCTGCCTCCACGTTGATCAAAAATTCCTCATCACCATCATTCAGTCCACCTCAACAATTGCTCATGGGGAAAATGACAAAGGCTCCTGCTTCTATTCATGAGGATAGAGGTAATGCATTTGCCATAGTGAAGGATATCAATAATAACTATAGTAACAATGATTCAATTTCAGTGATGACTCAACAATCTGGGAACACAATAAGTTCAGGTGCAAACAATTTTTTGCAAGATGTTGATAATTCTGTGAAAATTATCACAAAGATTCAACATAATTATAAAGGTAAGAATCCATATATTTTGAAATTTTTATCAAGTTTCAAATTTGAACCACAATTGGATGATTATATTGAATTCGGACCACAATTAAACATTGAAGATAACAGAGTTCAAGAATCAAAGAATTGGATACCAAAGGGGGTTTTAGTTGCCCATTTGATTGAACATAAGGCAAGTTGTAATTGTGTTGCCGTTTCTCCAGATCATAATTATCTCATAAGTGGTGATAATGATGGTATTTTGAAAATATGGGATTCACTTCGATTAGAAAGAAATGTCACTGGCAATTCATCATTATCAATTAATTTGAACTCTTCGATAAAGTCCATAATTTTTTTGGGTAATAGAGATTGCTTTGCCGTGTCTTTGAAAAATGGTTTTATTAAATGTTTTAGAATTGGATTTGAAAAAAATGGTAAAAATAGATTCAATAAATTGATCTTGATAAGAGAGTACAAATTGAACAATGAATTTTCCATTCAATTGGAATGTTTAGATGACTTGTTAATAATGATTACTTCCAGTGCAAGAATTATTGGTGTTGATATCAAGACTATGAATAATGTATTTGTCTTGCAAAATAATTTGAGTCATGGATTACCTATATCATTTGTCATTGATAAAAATAAAAAATCATGGGTCTTGGTGTCAACTACAAATGGGGTATTAGATTTATGGGATATTAGATTCGAAGTTCATTTGAAAAGTATCTTTGTTAATAAGAAAGTTCGGTTAGAGAACGTTTCTAATGAATTGAAGAGATTTAACGCTAAAAAAAACCGAAATGTGATGATGATCAGTAATGACGATGATGAAATTTCCATAATTGATGTTTCCAAATTCAATTCCACGAGAAAACAATTAGATGGATTAGATGAAATTAGCAATCGTGTTAACCATTTGAAAGTCTTTCAAATTCTGAAGGCACCATACATGATATCATCAACTTCTAAAAATGAATTAGTTTATTGGAATTTGAAAAATTTAAAAGATTCAAAATTCCTCTTGAAAAAAGATGAAAATGTTGAATTCAATGAACTGCAACATAATGATATTTACAAATACACGTTCAACGTCATAGACCCACCGTTGGATCAACAACAACAACAAAAGAAGAATAAATACATCACTATTGCCAATCCGACCGATTATATAAATGATATCAAATTTATAACTAAACCTTATGAAATGATCATTGTTGCTGATAGAAGTGGTTGTGTAAATATTTATAGATGAAGTGCTTTAATAAGAAGAGACTTTTATTGATAATTGAGTAAATCCAGCTAAACCATTAACTCAAATAAATTGAATCATATCTTGTTTTATAGAGTTATATTTATTATAAACAGAAAATTTGGTTGTCTCAAGAAAGCTGTTGTTCCATTGAGAAAACCTGAAGTACTGACATAAAGTAGCTGAAGCTTGAACAATTCGATAGTTTCCAACATCCTCCAATTCCAACGATATTGGTTCGGTTTAGCCAACCATCTTGCAAATTCAAGTCATCTGTAACATGCAATTTGTAAATTGCTCAGCAGAAAAATGTTCCCAAAGAGGAAATATACGTGCACATAGTGCACAATTCCGCCAAAAACGGCCCAAATTCCGACAAATTGATGGTGAACGTCTGTATCAGTTCCACTTTTAACACTGTCATTATAATGTCCCAGTGGCCGAGTGGTTAAGGCGACGCCCTGCTAAGGCGTTGTGCTCTGCATGCGCAGGTTCGAATCCTGTCTGTGACGTTATTTAATTATATATTTTTTTGCCCAATTTTTGTTGCGCATTTGCGTGTGATCTTTATCTTACTAACATTTTCTATAACCAGGTACAGTTGAACACCAGGTTCTGGTGTAGGTTATGGTGTAGAAACTATGGATTTTTATTATGTGTCATGTTGGTTGGTTGATGTACTATGAATTTCTATTATGTGTAGTGTTGGTTGGTTATGGTGTACAATGAATTTCTATTAAGTGTAGTGTTGGTTTGAACATTAAAAATAGATTGTAAATCACACATTGAAAAGCTATTCACTATTCTTGAAATTGATAAAGGTGAGGATGTCGTAAGTATTCCTTTTAATCCCATCGTTGACAATAGGTTCTTTTGAATTCTGTTGATTTTTTTTTTTTCATTTTGGCATTCGAGTATATACACTTTTGAAGATACACGGGGCACTCCATTGATGAAACTTCAAGTTACTGTTATAGCCATATCCTTTTCATGGTGAAGATTTTTCAATTTGAACTATTCTTTTCATGGGAATTGTCACATCAAGAGAAAAGCGTATACTGAAATGATTATAATTCGAAATTCTACACTTCAAGACAAGTTCAATTGATAATTTTACATTACTCTATATCTTAAAAAATGATACCAATTGCCGGTGTAAATTTTTAAATCTTACATTACTCTATATATCTTTAAATGATGATACCTATTGCCAGTGTGAATTTTTCAGTCTTACAATACTCTATATATGTATAAATGATATCTCTTGCCAATGTGAATTTTTTAATTTTACAAGTTTTGTTGAACGAAGTGAACCTTTAATTGTAATGATGTAACCTCTTGAGCTAAGATTAACATGTAATATAGATATATCTGTATGCAAATCAGCAGAAACAAAATATCTGTTTCTTCTGAGTTTTTGAACCTCGTGATGCAGGAAATGGAAAGACAAAATCATAAGGTGAACAGTAAATGTCACAGTATTTGGAGTATGACTTCGATGCTTTTGTTATCATCATTGACAAATGCCATAGTATCTCCATACATCACTTTTCGGCAATTTGTTAAAATATAATTTCCAACAAGGGGAACGCGAAGAGAATTAGTGAATCTCAGATGCAATAATACGCCCCCCTCGCCGTTGATAACATTTTGTTGAGTAAGGAAAAAGATTGCTTTCGGCAATGAAGAAAGGTTCGCTGACAAACAGATGTTGAATTGAATGAGATTGTTGTAATTTACTCTGCTTATTCTCACAGAGTGGTATGGACAAAAAGGTAAAGATGAAATGATGCAGGGATAGTGTTTTTGTGTTTTCTT